>JAQZBX010036200.1:0-23877 GCA_029593785.1 Cabassous unicinctus
TTGCTTTGATATCAACTTGACAACTTCAATAGTATACATGAACTTTGTCCCTATACCCCTCTGTTCTCCCCACCTTCATGTAGTTCTTATCTCAAGTTACATATGTGTACATTATGAGTCCAAAACCATTGATTTAGCATTATATTTTAAGCATATGCCTTTTAGATGCTGCAGGAAGAAGTGGAGTTACAAATAAAAAATACAATTGTACTGGTGTTTGCCCATGTCATTATCTTTACTGGAGATCTTTTTATCTTCATGTGGCTTCAGCCAATTGTCTAATGTCCTTTCCATCCAACCTGCAGAACTCCCTTTAGCATTACTTTTTTTTTTTTTTAAGGAGGTACCAGGGATTAAACCCAGGACCTCTACATGGGAAGCAGGCACTTAACCACTGAGCTACATCTGCTCCCCAATGAGAGTTTTGTTTTTTTTTTTCATTTGTTTATTTGCTTGTTTTGTTTGTTTTTAGGAGTATTGGGGATCGAACCATGGATCTTGTACATGAGAAGCAGGAGCTCAATCACTTAAGCTAAATCTGCTCCCTTTAGTACTACTTTTAGGGCCAGTCTAGTGGTGATGAAGTCCTTCAGGTTTTGTTTATCTGGGAATTTCTAATTCCTCCCTCATTTTTGAAAGACAGTGCTGCCGAATAGAGAATTCTTGGTTGCCAACTTTTTGCTTCCAGCACTTTAAATATGTCTTTCCACTGCCTTCTTGCCTACATGGTTTCTGATGAGAAATCGGCATTTAATCTTATTGAGGCTCCCTTGTATGTAACTCATTGCTTCTCTCTTATGACTTTCAGAATTATCTTCTTATCTTTGGCATTTGGACAGTTTGATTATAACATGTATGGTACGGGTCTTTTTGGGTTTACCGTGTTTGGAGTTCATTGAGCTTCTTAGATGTGTATTTTCATGTCTTTTGTTAAATTTGGAAGGTTTTCAGCCATTATTTCTTTGAATATTCTCTCTGCTTCTCTCTATCTTCTCCTCCTGGGACTCCCACAATGCATATATTGGTACATTTGATGGTTTCCCACAACCAGATGGTTTCATTCATCTTTACTCTTTACTCTTTCTGCTCCTCAAACTGGATGATTTCAAGTGTCTTATCACTGATTCTTTCTCCTACCAGTTCTAACCTGGTATTGAACTCCCCTAGGGAATTTTAAATTTCTGTTATGTGAACTTCCGCTCTGGTTCCTTTTCATAGATTCCATATCTCTACTGATAATCTGTGTTCATCTATCATTTTCCTGATTTCCTTTAGTTCTTAGCTCATGTTTTCCTTTAGCTCTTTGAGCATATTTAGGACCATTTTTAAAAGTTTTTGTCTGAAATGTCCCAGGTTTGATCCTCTTCACTGATAGTTTCTAATGCTTTAATCATCTCATTTGCTTGGGCCATAACTTTCTGTTTCTTTGTGTGTTTTGTAAACTTTGTTGAAACATGGACATTTTGATATTTTAGTGTGTTATCACTGGAATTTATAGACTCTGGGGCATCTGTTCCTAAATTTTGTATCCAGCTAGTGTTATGATAGAGCTTTCCTTGAATGCCAAGATCTAACAAAAAAAACAAAGAAGAAGAAGGAGGAAATAAAAAAAGCTACTTTTCCCAGTCTTTGAAGATTGACCTGAGGGAACACTCTCCTTCAGGGCTTATCCATACAATGAATTTGGAGAAGTACTCCAGGCCAAACAGGGGTCTCCCAGATCCTTTCTGCGCATACCACATGTGGCCCTATGAATTCCCCTGTTTATATTGATACAGATTTGTCCTCTCTTCCCCAGCAAAGAGTTTTCTTATGGTCCTGGTCACTGCACCGAATGTCCTACAACCAGCAATCCCTTGTCCTAGGCAACACAATTTTCTTTCCCACAGTGTTCTGTAGGAGAGCTCAGCCACCTTTTACACACAGGGCAAGTTCTGGGACAGGGCAGTCCTCAGGCCACCACCAGACAAATTGGGCCATTCTGCTTCCACTAGAACCAGTATGAGGGATCTGCACTGGGAGTGTGGGCTGGCCCCATGCTGAGCTGGTGAGGGAATGGGAAAGGGGCCAGCCAGGGCACCACAAGCCCCTCCTGCTTTTAAGTGGCCTTTTTCTTGATTCGGTGCACACCCTGTTACTGAAGTCCTTAAACTGTTTTCTGGAGCTTTTGAAAAGATGTTTTTTCTAGCTTTTGCTGGTGGTTCAAAACATCTTTAGGGGGACAGAGCCTGAATCATCTCAATGGAGATAGGATTATAACTACTTTTCCCATTTGAACATTTTCCCCCCAACAACTTTATTGACATCACAGGCAGCTTGAAACAAAGGAAGGACAAAGAGTGGGAAGGTATTTCCTGTGATATACACAAGGTAGGACTGACTTTTTTATCCCTCCCTCCCCCAAGATGACTCCGTTGTCTGTTTGTTTGTTGTTTTTTGCTAGTTGTTTGTACTTGTCGTGTTTTTACTCATTGTCTGCGCATTGTTTTTTGCTCGTTGTCTGTTTGGTTTTGTCTTTAGGAGGTACTGGTGAACGAAACCCAGGACCTCCCATGTGGGAAGTGGGCCCTCAACTGCTTTAGCCCCATCCGCTCCCCAGACTTCTTTATTTTGGACACAAAATTAGTTTTGGGACAAAGTGCATTCTGAGAAAACTTCATTCAAGTAGTGATCAACATAACACAGAAAGAAGTGGTTATGCCTACCTTTTTCTGTCCTAGTAGGATAGAAGTACCTTGAAGGAACATAGCCCAATACTATTATAACTTTTCTCAGCACTCAATCAAGGGGGCTCTATCATTTTTGGATCATGACTACTTTTGAAATTCTGATGAAATCTATGCCTATTGCTATAAGAATACCATATGTACCCAAAATATTGCAGACAAATTCATGTGGTCCCTGTTAGAATCCCCTCCAGAATTAAACCCTGTCTTAGATTTAGGCCTCCTATTTTAGTTATTCACTCATTCATTCAGCAGTGGAGTCAGACAAACTGGACTTAAAGTACTAACATGGCCCTATGCGAGTATGCAACCTCTCTAAGACTATATCCTTATCTCTGAAGGGAGGATGAAAGTAGAGCCTATCCAATAATTGTTTTGAAGATTTAATCGAAGGGAGCTTGTAATGCTCTTGGCTCAAGAGGAAGTAAGGTAGATCTGAATTTGTAGAACCCCACAAATCATTTAAATGTGACTTTGAAACCCAGTACTCCAATTTTCCTAAGTTGAGGGTGAAACTTAGCAAAGACTAGCTAAGGTTTTTGATGACATCCTACTTAAGCAATTTAAAACAAAAAAACTCACACCCTGGTACCCACTTATCAGCATCTGTTAGGATTTGCTCTGTGTGCATATGTCGTATAGAGGATGGGGAGGCTTTGTTGCCCAATTTCTCAAAATAATAACTTCGTCCTTGAACTTGAGGGATAGCTTCATTATGTAGACATTTAATTCATGAAAATCAGGTTTTAGTTATGTTTATTAACTTCTTAGTAGATTACAAGTCATTGTAACCTGCATAAGATAGAAATGACTGTTGACTTTACTTGTGCAAAGCAAGAACCAACTAAAATTTGACCAAAAAGGACCAAAGAAAATACCAGGTCCAGATTCCTTGGACTATATCCTGTGAATCATTGATTAAAAAAACAAAGTGGCTACTGTAAAATCACCCAGTAGGTCTAAGTGAGAGAACCAGGTTAGGACAAGTCTTGTGCCACTCAAAGGCCAATTAATGCCCCAAGGTACAAATCAGGCCACCAAAGTTAATAATAAGACAATTATTGAACAGAATAGAAGGAGTTGATATCAGGGATAAGTCTGATGAAAGAAAGCAAGAAGGTTTAAAAATTAGGCAAGGAATGTTTCTGAAACAGTGCTGGCGATTTGCCTTCATGAAGTCCGAGGTTTGTTAGTGGGCTTTATAGGTGTGGTTCAGAAGCTCAATTTTTAAATTATCATTCCTGTGTATACCTTTTCATTCTTTGGAACAAAGGACTTCAAAGAGATACAATTCCCAGAGGTTAACCCCTGAAGTTTCATAAAATGAGAGCTTGTCATTGGTCCTGCACATGGCTTGGAAATAATGTTTAATCACACTCACCCCACTTTCCTTGGGAAGTTTTTGGTGTTTTGTTTTGTTTTTTAGTTTTTTCTGTTTCTTGCTGGTCCCCAGGCCTTAGCAAAGTTTGCCAGAGAAATAGACTTCCTATATAATTACAAATAATCAGAAAGCAGTATGTGTTTTACTTTCTCATAGAATGAAGCACTGCAGTCAGGTCAAGAGTGGTGTCAAATAAACAACTTTACTGTTTTGACTCTTTTACAGGCTAGGGCTCCAGATAAAACAACTGCCTCTTGCACACAATATTCCCTGTGATCACATGTCAGGATTGATGACAAGTCAAAACACACTTTGTTTACTCAGCTTTAATGTGAATGTGGTGGTCAGGATTTTTTGTGGTTCTGACTGTTATTAGATAAATAAGGTCCACAAACAGGGTAAAGGTAGAGGTCTGTTTTTCAAACAATGGAATGTTTCCTTTCCATACCTTCTGGGGTCAGTTTTAAAGAGGATATTCTCAACCAGTCTACCCAATCAAAAGACTTGAGTTTCTTTATAATAAGGCTTTTCAGTAATTAGTAACCTCTGCTCACTTCATTTTATGTGATCTACTGCAGAGTTTCTCAACCTCAGTGCTATTGACATTTTGGGCTAGAAAATCCTTTGTTGTCGAGGGCTGTCCTGTGCATGACAGGATGTTTAGCAGCATCCTGGCCTCTACCCACTAGATGCCAATCCAGCCCCCGAAGCTGCAGTTACTAAAAGTGTCTCCAGACATGGCCAAAAGTCCCCTGGGAGGCAAAATTGCCCCTGGTTGTAAATCACTGGTCCCATGATTTGAATATGCTAGCAAGAAGAAAAGGTTTCAGTGCCCACTCCAAACAATCTGCAAAAATTGTATCATGTGAAAAGTTAAAAATTTACATCAGGAACTTAAACATCACCAATATCAATGACTATTTTGACTAAATGAAATTTAATTAAATGATCATTAGGGGGAAAAGGCAATCCTTAGCTAGTAGTCCTATCAGTCTGGAGTTAGGGGATTGGCATTTTCCAAAAGTAAAATCCAGGATTCTTTTTTCTTTCTTTCTATGCATGGTCATATGGAATACTGAAAGGAATAATTGTCTTCAATTTTTCTCTCAGGAAATACTGCACCAATTCAACGGGAAAATACAAGTGAGGTCATTTTTTTCCCTTGCTGACTAAAACATTCCCCTGAGAAATTTCAGTCATTTCCTTATACCACTGTAGTTTATCCTCAACCTTTCCTTAAGCATATTTTGAGGAATTCTTTGCATATTTATCTTCATTGTCACTTCTGGTGTTATAATGAGGCAATTGTTATAAACATTAGTGACCATAATCAGATTTTAGCTTGAAACCTTATATCGGCAAACTTATGTAGGAAAGAGTAGAACCGCAGACAGTATTACTGAAGAAACAGTTAATACAATTTAAATAAAAAGGTTTATGGCTAATTTCAACTCATTTAGTGAATTGCAATTATATGATTACCTATAGAACCTCCATAGTATGGTATTTGAAAGATCAAAGTTAGTGAAAAGTCAGCATGTAATTAGTTTCTTGCTTTGGAGCATTAGGTAGAATTACTGCAGAGGCAAAACTATCATTTTGTAGAGACCCCTAGGAGATTTATAATGATGGTAGACAAATATATGCATACAATATCAGTCAGTGTGCTAAAATTTAATTTTCATGAGGAAATGTGGTTGAAGATGATCACAATACATGGAGATGTTCTTATTTTAATATTGGTAGATGTTATTATTAGAGAATCATATCAAAAGATATGTCACCAGGGAGAAAATATCATTTATAAATCACTAATGAGTAGCAAACAGTGTTTAGCTTGGAGGTATGAGACATCTCTTCACAATGTGCATTTATGATCAAACACAAAAGATCAAGTTCAGAAAGAATGGTAGATCTATATTTTATCTCATTCTGCTGAGGAATATTTTATTGTAGTTAGAGTAGTTTCAGTGCCTATATTGCATTTCCTTCTCATTAGAAAAAATGCCGCAATTAGTAGGAAAAATTTTTATTGCAACTATTTGGAAGTTAGCCATTAAAATCATGAATGATTGTACAGTTTAAGAATTGTATAAATTTTATTTATGTCCTCAGAGTAACATAGCTTTTCAAATAGCACATCTAAGAGACCCACCAAGAAATTTCGTGGCTTACAACAAACATCCTCCCAGAGTTTTGTTGAGCTTTCTTTCCTTTAAATTTAAGATGAATTCAAATGATTGTCAAGCTCTTACACGAAGATCTTTGGGCATTCACCCACCCAATTTTTAGTCAGTTAGCATAAACCCAAAATTATTTTCTAAGGGAAATCTTAGTCATGGTCTGTAGCCGTTGAGCAATTTGATGTAATTATGAATTCCAAAAATATAATTGGATCATGCTTGTAAACTGATCTGTTAATCTGGGCATGATTAAGTTATGATTAGGGCGTTGACTGGGCCACGTCAGTAGGGCGTTGAGCCCCACCCCTTGGGGGGTGGGGGAATAAAATATAAAAGGCATCACAAAGAACAGAGTTGCAGCAGTGTTGAGTAGCAGTTTTGATGTTGGAGTTTTGATATTGGAGAGAAGGTCCCAGGAGAAGAGAAGCGAGCAGTTCACCTGATAGTCTGCAGCTGGCCTTGTGGAGGAACCAGAGGAGCTAAGCCCAGAGAGAAAAGCAGCCCTGGGAAGAGAGGAACCCAAGAAGCCTGAACCCTAGCAAACATCAACAGCTGTGTTGCTTCAACACGTGGCAATGGACTTTGGTGAGAGAAGAAACTTAACGCTTTATGGCCTGGTAACTGTGGACTTCTACCCCAAATAAATACCCTTTATAAATACCAACCCATTTCTGGTATTTTGCATTAGCACCCCTTTGGCTGACTAATACATGGTCCCTGGTAATTTCAGGTCCCTGAAAACCTCAGAGTAGAAGTTGAGTAATCTTCAGGAAATGGTGAGTTCAGTACCTTGCTCTTTAATGAGAAGATATCAACATTTTTAACTCAGCTCAACTGACTATTAAAACATCTGTCTTCATCCCTCACTAGAAACCTAGACAAACCACTGTTCAAGCCAATAATATTCTTGGACCAATTTTTAATGGTGTACATGTGGTTCATCCTTTTTTTTTTTTTCCTAGAAACATCTCATATTTATCTCTGATCCTTGGAAAGCTGTGACCCTAAACTGCACTGTTATTTGGTACAATGCCCTCTAACTATAAAGAAGACAGTGATAAGCTAGAGCCTTTAGACGCACTTCGTTCCCTCTGCTGTTTAGATCCTGTTATTCACTTTACTGAGCATCTTCTTTATGAGAAACTTGGGCTTTTGTTCTCTGTCTTAGAATCAAGAATAGTGCTTCTGCTAAAGAGTAGGTTTGCTTTTATCTTATGGACAATACCCATTTTGTAACTTCTCATGTTCCCTATTGATGTTATCTTCTAGGAATTTTAAAGTCAGATTTCTCATCCACAGTTTGTTCATATTAACTATTAAGCCAAGCAGGTTTTGGGGGGAAATTAGGCCAATTCTCATGTTTTCTATGGTTTATTTGTGAAGCACTTATAATTCCTGCATGAGATACCATACTACCAATTCAGTTAACTCTTGACTATGAAAGGTTGGCTTGATAGAAAAGGATAAAGAGAGAACTGGAAATATCAAGAAGGTAAGGATATTTGTAGAAAAGTTTTGGAAGCCTGCAGGCATGGGGCTGCAAATATATAATAACAGCAGTGTGGAAGTTACAGAGAGGAAGCAGTATAGAGCAGCATCTTATTTATTACCAGCTTGGTTCCTCTCTGTGGCTGTGGCAAATCACTAAGCATCCTTAAATAAATTCCTATTGCTAGTCACTCTGGAGAATGCTAAACAGAATTGCCCATGTGTGAAGTTTCTTGAACAAAACTCAACACTTACAATATGGAACATGTGCCTTCTGACTTTTGGTTTGGGTTTGTACTCAAAACCAGTTTATTTTCTTGGCCCACAGCACCTTATATACGGCCTGTCTTCTTCAAACAGCAGTTGCTTTTGTTTTACATCAGTTTAAGGTTCTCTGGAGTATGGCTGGTGGTTTCTTTGGTTTCCCCCAAGGTTCTTCTGTTAAAATGAATTCCATTTACTTCATATGCTCTGTATTTTAAGACAGAAATCATTTCAAACACTTTGTTAAATTTTGTGGAAATAATTTTATGATAGTTCAATTTTCTAGTTTGAAGAGAATAAAAATGATTTGTAACAATAAGTTGACCTAAAAGTAAAATGGGCAGATTTGGATATCATCTCAAATGTCTCAGTGAAAGAATGAGGAGTCTCTTTGTCAGACCTGTTTGGCTAAAATGCAGGTGATGGGGTGGGGAGCTGTTTTGGCTGAATTTTTTGTATGTAGAGCCAAGACATAGAGTATGTCTATCAAAGCAATGAATATTTTTAGGGTAAACCAACTTTGATGTAAGCACTGACAAATTACCAAGTCTTGTAAAATTAATCTATACTGGTATTGGTTAGGATAGAAGTTATCCTGGAGTGGAGGGAGGGGGCAGTGGCTGGAGCTAGAAGGCAGCTACTGGGATCATGAGAATGTTCTAATTCTTGTTAACCAGAGTGGTGCAGCGGAAGCATGCTGGGCCCATAACCCAGACAATGTTCTATTTCTTGGTCTGGGTGCTAGATGCAGAGCATGTTCAGTTTGTGAAAATTCATCATCTATACCCATTATTTTTGCATTTATGTATATATGTACATTAAAAGGATTTTTACAAAGTTACTGTAGGAAAGTTTGGAGAAATATGTAATCTCATACATTGCTGGTCATAGTATCCATTGATACAACCTGTATGAAAGCAATTAGACAATATCTATCAAATAATAAATGCATGTATCCTTCAATCCAATAATTTCCCTTTTAGGAATTTCTCTTATGGATAAACTTGCACACATGAAAAATGATGTATGAGTAAGGATATTCACTGCAATATTGTTTGTAATAGCATAAATTAGAAACAATCTAAATGGCTATCAATAAGACCAGTTAAATAAAGAATGGTACTTTTACATAATGGAATATTAAACCAGTGTTGAAATTTTTCTACTGACTCAGAAAAATCCCAAGGAATATTGAGTGAAACAAACAAGATTCAAAAGAGTGTATGCACACACACACACACACACATATGTATATATACACTCAATATATACTTAGATGTTTATGTGTGTGTATATTTTATAGGGGAAATTATATAGTTATATTTATTTATATATATTCAAGGGCACACAAGAAACTGAGGTGGCCTTATTAGTAAATCTTTTTTTTTTTGCTATTTTTGAGCCCCGAGTAAATTTTCTTTTAAAAAATATTTAATTAAAAATAATTACACAGTTTTAAAAATAGACTCTAAATGTGGTGAAATTGGTTTTGCAGGGCTTATACTGTCACTAAATGTTAAAATATTTGCAAAAGAACTAAAAAAGAAAAGTTGTTACTTACAGCTTTACCTTCACCAAGGTGAGCCACAAGATAAATTGCTCTTTTTTCATAGTATCTAGGTTCTGTTTCAGATATGTGGTCAAGGCAGAGATGTTGGTTTCTTGTTGCAAAAGGTCCCATCTTCCATGTTACAACTGCTCTGAGTTCTCCCTTCTTTTCTCTTTGGCTCACTCTGGCTTTCAATGACTATAAGAGAACCTAATCATACCAGATACCTTTATTCTTATTTATCTGATGAAGAAGGAAGAATGGAACTTTTTTTTTCCTTTGAGGTAACAGGGACCAGGGATTGAGCCCAGGACCTCATATGTGGGAAGCTGGGGCACTCAACCACTGAGCTACATCGGCTCCTCTGAGTTGGTCCTTTCATTTGTTTTGCTTGTTGTTTTGTTTTATTGTCTTGGGGGGTTTTTGGTTTTTTTTTTTAGGAGGCACAGGGAACCAAACCCAGGACCTCCCAAGTGGGAAGCAAGTACTCAACCGCTTGAGCTACATCCACTCCCTGGAACTTCTTTTCAAAATGTTATATTGGTTATTGAACAGACAGATCCAGGAAAAGAACCCACCAAGAGACCTCAGCAAACATATAGCTCATTCTTCTCATAAATGGGGAAAATCAAGGCCCTAATTTCTTTGGTAACTTTCCCAAGTTCTCACAGGTGGTTTCTCACCCAGAATATGAATCCAAGTTTCCTGTTTCAAAGTGCAAGGCTCTTTCTAGTACATCATTTTGTGTGCAGATAGCCTAGTTCAGTTAGACGAAAAATTGGCTTGCTAGAGGTACAACTTCATGTGCTAACTGCAGAAACTCTTTCAATACCATTTTGACCCATAATGATATAAACGTGAATACTTACTCAGAATTCTGTCCTCTCCTGAGTTAGTGGTCTACCAGAAGTGTCATGGGCTTTATGCCACATAAACTACTGGAGGCAAGAGAGTGTATAACTGGGATTCCAGGCTAGCTAGTAGAGGCTTTTGTTTTAGATTGTGGGAAGGGAAGGGAGATGGGTTCAACCTCAGTAAGGATAGTGAATTGTACATATTACATAAAGACCAAATATTTTTAAAATATTTTAGAAAAGTGAAAATGTGTGCTTCATGGTGATAAATAGGCTCCATCTCTTTTGCCAATATTGATTGCTTGATTCTGGTAACTAAAGTTCATTAATGAAGATTTTGAGTCTGCAATCCAGATATAGGTAGAAAGAGTATAATAAGAGACTAATGAAGTTTGTCATGTACATATTTTCAAGGTGTGGCAGAATGCACACCACATGCATCAAAATCTATATTTCTTCATTCCACCAACTTCTTCCATGTATTATTCTCAAGTACTGGTGTCCTGATGACATTTAAGTCATGTTACCCTTTGGTAGGAAAGGTAGATCCTCAAACAGAAAGTTATAAGAAATTCCAGTCAGATCTAAGCAAGATCTTCAGCAAGTTATTTATCATTTCTTACTTTCTCTTTGAAATCAAAGACATAAGTCACTTCCATCATCAGTTCAGTTCAAGCAAACATTTATTGAAGAAAATTAGGGAGCATGGTGGCATGGTGTGCCAAGTGACTCTATCTAGCAGTTGTCTCAAAGCCTGCACAAACCCCTTTCTGGAATGAAATGCATTCTCCTTCTTTGTCTCCAGTGTCTCCCTGTTGCTCCCCTTTTCCCCACTGTGCAAGTCTAAGGCCTTATATCACAGAGCAAGTTTTATCAGAAACTCCACATGTAAGGATTGCAGCATGTGGTTCCCTAAAATAGAAAGCTTTGTGACCTTTTTCAAAATCCTCCCCATTCCATATATCCTTCCCAGATGCATAGTCCATTCTTTTTGTGGAAGGGAACAGTGTAAAGAATGCACAGCCAGCAAGAGGCTTTGGAGCTCAGCAGGGTCCTAGAGGATGTGTGCATATACATGGGATCAGGGGCAAACAGGATGGACGTCTCTCCTAGTGAGTGAAAGTCTTAAACTGAGATTAACCTTGAAGCTCAAATTAGATAAAAACAAATAGAAATTTCTCCACAGGAATAAGAGCTTAATATAAAGGAAAAGTATTCCATAGCTCATATAACTTTAATTAAGATGAAAGGGTTTCTGAGTATCTGCTTCCTCGACAATCTTATGTTTAAAGATGTGTGTTGAGCTCAGCATGAAGGAGCTAGTCTATGCAGCTCATTATTCACTTTTATAAGGGCCTACTTTGGGAGCTCTTTGTAAAGCTCTGGCATTCACTTCCAATTTTCTTTCCAAGCATGCCTTCCTCTAGGCCTTTGTTATATTCTCAGGGAATCTCTTGACCTCTATGTTGCAACTCTGGACACCTTTCAGCCAAGACATCCCCTTTCAGTTGAGGGAAGATATCAACAAAAGCAGAAGCACTCACTTCTCACAGTGACTGCAGCCAAGTTTGGTAGAACAGGTATGGCTGGTGACTTGTGTGATTTCTCATATGCAACTCATTAAGACAATTAAAAAATAGAGGGAATCTGGTAGGCAAAAGTTTACACACAAAGAATTAAACAGAAATACATAAACACATTGAAAGACTAGAAAAACCTTCACTGAAGGTTTTGTTAAAAGATTGACTGGAATTTTTCCAGCTTGTCTTAGTGGTGCAGCTCTGATGCTTTATAAGCATCCATCTATGCTTATTTTTGTGCTTTTAAACCCTAACTGAATATCACTATCATGGAACTTCATAAGGAACAGATGTTAAAGGCATATCCAGAATATCAGTTAAATGCATGGACTTTGGCATCCCTGATATACATGGTCTTGGCCCTACCATGTTAGTGAGTGTGTGATGATGCATCAGTTATTTACCTTCTCTCATCCTTAATTTCTAATCTGGAAAAATAAGAATAATAGTAGCACTTACTTCAGATACTGTGACGGTTAAGGTACATAATGCACATAAAATACACATGTGCCTAACTCATAATAAGCATTTCAATAAATGGTAGCCACTATCCTAATATCATTAAAGAGAATAGATGTCCAAAAAACATATATTCATAAAATATTTTCAGATGGTTTAGCTTCAAACCTTCTAGTTGGGATCCTTGATAAATTATTCAATGTAACTAAACCTTACTTTCCACATCTGTAAAATGGGGACAATATTTGAACTTATATAAATATGTAATTTGTGATAAGAGCTACATAAAAGTGGGGGAACAGAGGGTATAGGAACATAGCTTGGGTATGCTGTTGAAGAAAAATTTGTATCAAACTCTAAATGAGGTTGTTATAGATTTAGGATGTTAAATTTGAGCCCCATGGTAGCCACCAGGAAAATATCAGAAAAATATGCACAGAAGGAAATGAAAAGGAATTCTAAAGGGTTCACTACAAAAGATCAACTAAATATAAATATAAGTAGTAATGGAAGAATGGAGGAACAAAAAAGGTGTAAGATTTACAAAAACCCGAAGAGTAAAATGGCAGAAGAAATCCTTGCATTATCAGTAGTTACTTTAGATATAAATGGTTTAAATTTGCCAGTTAAATGCAGAGATTGGCAGAATGAATAAAAAAAGCATGCTTCATTTACATACTGTTTATAAGAGACTCACCTTAAATTCAAAGACCCAAGCAGGTTGCAAATGAAATGATGGAAAAAATATTCAATGCAAATGGTAAGCTAAATAAAACAGAGGTGGCTATAGTAATATAAGGCAAAATGGACTTTAAGTCAAAAGCTGTTTAAAGGGACAAAACAGGCACTATAAATTGATAAAAGGGTCAATTCATCAAGAAGATGTAAGACTGTAAGCATATATCCACCTAACAACAGAGCTGCAAAATAATTGAAGTAAACATTGGCGGATCTAAACAGAAATAGACAGTTCTACATTAATGGTAGGAGATTCCAGTATACCACTTTCAATCATGAATAGAACATCTAGACAGAATAACAGTAAAGAAATAGAAGACTTGAACAATGCTATAAACGGAATAGGCCTAGTAGACATATATAGAATAATTCATCCAACGACAACAGAGTACACATTTCTCTGAAGTGCACCTAGATAACTCTCTAGGAAAGACCATATGTTAGGTCACAAAACAAATCTCAATTATAAAAAAAAAACAAATCATGCAAAGTATCGTCCCCAACTCAGTGGAACAAAGAAATAAATGACAGAGGAAGAACTGAAAAATCACAAATATGTGGAAATTAAACAATATGCCCTTAAGCAACCAATGGGTCAAAGAAGAAATCACAAGGGAAATTAGGAAATATCTTGAGATGAATTAAAGTGAGAACATACCAAAACTTATGGGATGCAGCAAAGACAGTGATCACAGGGAAATGTATAACTCTAAACACTTGCTTTAGAAAAAGATCTCAAATCAGTAACCTAGCTTCATACCTGGAGGAACTAAAAAAAGATGTGCAGGGAAGCGGATGTGGCTCAAGTGACTGCGCATCCGTCTACCATATGGGAGGACCTGGGTTAAATCCCCAGGGACCTCCTGGTAAAAAAAAAAAAATGTGAGCAGGCGAGCCAGGCCCATGTGGTGAACCACACAGCAAGGTGATGATGCAACAAAAGAGAGACGCAGGGGAGAGTCAAGGCGAGATGTGCCAGAAACCAGGAACTGAGGTGGCGCAAGTGACAGGGTGCCTCTCCCCCACATCAGAGGTCCCTAGGATCCAATCCTGGAGGAGAAAAATGAGAAGGCAAGAAACAGGCACAGATCACCCAGCAAATGGACACAGACAACCAAAAGTGAGCATAAACAAGGAATTCACAAACATTAGAGCAGAGAAAAATGAAATAAAGAATACAAAAACAATACGGAGAATCAATGTAACAAAAAGATAGCTCTTTGAAAATATCAATAAAATTGACAAACCTCTAGCTAAACTGATAAAGAATAAAGAGAGAGAATGCAAATAACAAAAGTCAAATGAAAAAGTGGCCATTAATACCAACCTTACAGGAATAAAAAAGATTTTAGAGGATATTATGAACAATTATACACAAATTAGACAACTTAGATGAAATGGACAAATATCCAGAAACACACAAACTACCTAAACTGACTCAAAGAGAAATGGAAGATTCAGCAAAGTGACAGAGCATGAGATCAACATGCAAAAATCAGTGGTGTTTCTATACACCATTGTATTAGTCAGCCAAAGGGGTGCTGATGCAATGTACCAGAAATCTGTTGGCTTTTATAAAGGGTATGTATTTGGGGTAAAAGCTTACAGTTATAAAGCCCTAAAGAGTCCAATTCAAGGCTGCTTTCTCTCCAAATTCAGTTGCCATGTGTTGAAGCAAGATGGCAGGCAATCTCTGCAAGGGTTCAGCCTTCCCCTTTGGGCTTCCTTTGTCTCAGCTGTAGGCTGGCATAGGGCTTGTCTCTCAGGCCTTCCTCTTCCTCTTGAGGCTCCGTGGGCCCAGCTTCTTCCCAATCTCAGCTATAGCTACCAGACAAATGGCTCATCTCTCTTCCCGGGGCTTTAGCTGTTTGAGCCTTCTCCTTTCTGTTACATGGCAGGACCGAAATGACCAAGTTCTCTCCTCTTCTGTGTGTCTTCTTGAGTGAGTGTCCATTTATATCAGCCCACCAAGGAGGCAGGGACTCAACCAGAGTCATGCTCTACTGATGTGGTTGAATCAAAGACCTAATCTTCAGGTAATTTAATCAAAGACATCTCAGCTAAATCTAATATAATCAAGGTGTCTCACACCCAGAAGAAGAGACTAGTTTACAAACATAATCTGTCTTTTGGGGATTCATAAATAATCTCAAACTACCACAATCAGTACTCACACTTCCTGATTTCAAAATTTATTACAAAGCTATAGTTATCAAAATAGTGTGGTACTAGCACAAGGACAGACATATAGACCAATGGAATAGAATTGAGAACACAGAAATAACCCCACACATCAAAGGCCAATTGATGTGTGAAAAGGGGGTCAGGTCCACTCAGTGGTCAAAGAACAGTCTCTTCAACAAATGGTGCTGGGAAAACTGGATATCCATCTTCCAAAGGATGAAAGTAGACCCTTACCTCACACCATATACAAAAATTAACTCAAAATGGATCAATTCCCTAAATATAAGAGCTAAAACTATTAAACTCTTAGAAGAAAACATAGGGAAATAGCTTCAGAACTATGTATTATTGAATGGATTCTTAAACTTTACACCAGAAGCATGAGCAACAAAAGAAAACAGATAAATAGGACTTCAGCAAAATTTAAAACGTTTGTGCATCAACGAAAATTATCAAGAAAGTGAAAAGACAAACAATAGAATGGAAAAATATTTGGAAAGCATTTATCTGATAAGGATTTAGTATCCAGAATATGTAAAGAACCCCTACAAATCAACAACAAAAAGACAACCCAATTAAAAACTGGGAAAGGGCTTGAATAGACATTTCTCCAAAGAAGATATACAGATGGCCAATGAAAAGATGCTCAGCTTCATTAACCATTAGGGAAATATAAGTCAAAACCACAGTGAGTTCCAATTCACACCCACTAGAGAGGCTATTATTAAATAATTGGAAAATAACAACTGCCAGCAAGGATGCAGAGAAGAGGAACCTTAGTACATTGTTGCTGTGAATGTAAAATTGTGCAGCCACTGTGGGCAACAATTTGGTGGTTCCTCAAAAAGTTAAATATAACAACCACATAACCCAGCAATCCCACTTGTAGGTATATACTCAAAATAATTGAAAGCGGTGATTGAAATAGAAATTTGCTCGTAGCAGCCTTATTCACAATAGCCAAACTGTGGAAGCAACCCAAATGTCCATAAGCAGATGAATGGATAAGCAAAATGTGGTATATACAAACCATGAATTATGAACCTTAACAAGGAATGAAGTTCTGATATATGCCACTACATGGATGAACCTCAAAGTCTTCATGTTGAGTAAAATAAGTCAGAGACAATGGGACAGAGAGCACATGATTCCACTATAAGAAATAGCTAGAATAGGCAAACTCATAGAGACAGAAAATAGGGTACAGGTTAAGTTCATGTATAATGGGTTTAGGGTTTATGTTTGGAATGATGGGAAAGTTCTGGTAATGTATGGTGGTGAGGGTACTGCAGCATTGTGAATGTGATTAATCCCACTGAATGTTATGCTTGGGAGTGGTTGAAATGGGATACTTTATGCTGTATATGTTTCCACAATTTTTAAAAAAGAGCAACTAAAGAGACAATGACAATTAAATGCAATACATGATCCTGGAGTGGATCTAATAATAGAAGGAAAAAGGCCCCAAATACATTTTTGGAACATATGAACTGTTGGAATATAGACAGTAAGCTTTATAGCAATGTTAAATTTCTTGAACTTGATAATTTACTTAAGGTGGTTACATAAGTGAATATCTTTGTTCTTAGGAAACATGGGAGTATTGAGTGTTCAAGAAGCATGATATATATACAACCTACTCTCAAATGTTTAGAAAATAGATAAATTGATGGAAGGATAGATAGATAGATAGATAGATAGATAGATAGATAGATAGATAGATAGATAGATGATAAAATGATACAGCAAATGTGGCAAAACATTAAAATTGGCAGATCTAGGTATCTGGGTGGGGATGTTGGAGTAATCTGTGTGGGTTTTCCTGTAATGACTATTACTGATATAGATTGAAACGTATCCTTCTGGTTCATGAATATAATCAGAAATAAAATGTCCTAAATGTGTTTGAATCATATCATTGCTTCTGATTACTCAAGGTGTTGCCTGAGTCAAGTCAAATGACATAAAATAAGTCAATACCCAAACATGCCCTGCTCATATTAGGAGTCATAAAAACCTTTGTATTCATCTAAATCGAAACCCAAGATGGCTGGGGGGTTCAATCCACAGGGCCCTTTTCCCAGGGCAAACAAATATCTAGAGGGGCCAGGTAATATAAGAGCCAATCTTGCTGGATGCTTCCATAGCGAACATATCAGAATAGTCTATGTTACTTTTAAGGAAAAAAAAATTCTCCCATTTTCTTAAAGCACCAAATATGTTTTCTCTTCTAACTGAGAGATTTCTCTTTCTTAGGAAACACATTGTACAATTGCATAAATTACAACTGGCGGCCTGTAGTGGCAGGAAGACGATAAGGAGGAGCAGGGAATGTAGCAAACTAGAGACACATACTTCATCTAAATGCACATTCCATTATATTCCAGGTCTGGACTTTATTTTTCGCAACTCATTCCATACACTTTAAAACCTTGTACTAATTCCTTCTGTTAATGAGTGAATAAAGGAATTTGCAATTGTCAAGTACAAGAGTTTTAGAAGTAATTGGCAGCAGGATATAAAAAATTCAAAGTGTATGGCATTTTATGTCATATTCTAATCCTGGTTACCTCACTCCTATTATCTAGTTTCCTCACCTTTTTGGTATACCCATGAGAGAGCTAGGTCCTAATAGGTGCTCGGTTTATCTTAAATTGAGAGGTCAAACCTCTAGTCTTAGTTATTTGTTCTTCAGTACAATTGTCAGTATACCTGTGTGACTGTTCAAATTCTTAGATATACTTAGAGAAAAATCATTCTCTAACTATGAGGTGGTGTTATTTGTAACACCCAGCCTGTGGAATAGTGTTGCAAGCAAAAGAACTTTCCTGCAGAGCAAAGAGCAAAATGAACTTTTTGCTCACTTTGTGCAAAAAGCCAAAATTAACATCTTTTTGCTTTTACATTGGGTTTAGAGTATTTTATTCAGCACTGGGTTGGGAGTTTTTAGGGTTTTAAAAAATCATTTGTTGAACTAAGGGCTTCACTGTTCCCGTAAAGTCCATCATTTCCTGGTATTAGATACAGCTTTTCATTTAATTAATTTTAATACAGTAATTTATTTTTATATTTTCTTCTAATCTTGTCAACCCAATGAGGATTTTGCTTTTAATAAAGTACGGGGTAAGCTACTTAAAATGGACTAATTGGGCAGAGCCTGGCTTGTCCATCTGATAGAATGGACATTTGGAAGAAGATGGGGCTGTGGGCAGGGGTGGAGCACGGGCGACAGAAGAGAAGAAAGCCCAAGCTGGGACTTGCCCAGCCAGAGGCAGCAAAGTGAACAGCACTTGCCAAGCATGTAGGTGTGGTTGAAATCTGTGCTGGACTCCAAGAGAGAGTTCAGAGAACTGTTTTCTTTCATGATTTGAGCAGTAACCCTAGCTATCGAGAGAGAAAGAAAAAAATCATTCCGAGTTTTAAAAGTGGATCGTAAGTCACTGTGCAGTTCTATATGCAATTCTTCCTGTGGTTCTGTCCCTCAGTAAGACTGCTCACATTAGCAAGCATGTGATCACACTTATAATTGGGTTCTTGGCTCTAGACCTTTATTCTCTATCCTTTGGGCAAAGTACAGGTCTGTTTTCAAAGAATCCTGCCTTTCATTTAGTTTAGCACCCACCTTGAGTATATAATCCTGATGAAGCAGGTTGCCTGGCACTGGGGTTAAAAGGATGAATTGATGTCACTCTACTGAAGTAAAAACCCCAAAGAAATCCTCTAGCCATTGTTGAGCTGAACCCAGACTAGTTGCTCTGGAAACCATAAAGGTTCCCCTTCAAAATGATTCTATGTTCAATTAAACTAGTAGGATACAGTAGTCAAGGTACCAACTCTGGAACTAGACTACTTGGACTTGAATCCTGAATCTACCACTTATTTATATGACCTTGGGAAAATTACTTAAACTCTTGTTGCCTTAGTTTTATCACCTTTAAGATGGGGATATAATAGTACCAATCTCAGAAAGTTCTTAGAGATCTAAATGAAATGAGTTAACACATAAAAGGTTTAGTGTGACTGGTAAGTACTATGCATGTTTTAGCTAATATTTATTATTGTCAATTTGTCAGACTCTTCTAGTTGCAAGTGGCAGAAACTTAACTCAAGCTGGCTTATACAATAGGGCACTTAACATAAAAGTGCAGCACAACTGGATCACATCATTTCTCTCCCCCTTCCCCTCCCCCTCCGTCTCCCTTCCCTTTCTCTCTCTGCTGCCTTTCTCTGTGACAGCTTCTCAGGCAACTTCTTTCCCTTTGAGGTCCCCCAATGGCCATAAATTTCCAGCCTTCCAGCATCAACTCCAACGAAAAAGAAAGATTCTCCCTTCCTATAGCCCTGACAAAACTCCCAGGAGTGTGTTTCATTGGACAGTCTTGAGTCACATGACCATCCCTGGAGCCAGCACTGTGAGGCTTATGGTACTCAAACCAAACCTGGGTCACATGTCACATCACACACATGAGCAAGGAGGTAAAGAATCTTTGAACTGAGAGTGGGGAAATGGTGATTCCTTAAATACAAAGCATGGGTTCCATTACCAGATGAAGAGGGACAAGATCCTGGGCTGGCAAACCATAGCTATCTACATATGCTAAAATCATTTCCCTAGAAGAGCTGGGGCGTCCCACTCCAATGGTTTCTGATCTAATAAGCAATACTCAGGGGCATTCACCCCAGTGGCAGGCCCTGATTTTCCAAGTGCTTTTCATTGTGGAATATGTGACTGACATTAATTGGCTTTTATTAAAATATACTTCCCTAAAGCCTGACTGCTCACACAATATCTGTCCTTCCCCCCTTTTCTATTCTTTTAAAGCCGTTTCGCCTAAAGGCCATGAATTGACCCGTGGTAGCTGTTGCTTTAGGGTTTTGACAGCCTCTTCTTTCCTGCCGCCCCCTATGGGACTCCCCACTACTACCACCCAATCTCTAATTTTCCTTATCCTGCCTTCTACTTCTTTTGTGAGGATCCTCATTGTTATTCTTTCCTCACCCACTCAGAGGCATTGCCACAGTCTCCTACCCTGTTGCTTCAGATATGTAATTTAACAATGATTTTAGCCAATAAATCTTGCTCCCAAGGATGTCCTCCAATTTCATCCACACTTCAATTGTGCTACTTGGTAAAACCCTAGAGAAAACTAGAGGAGAGTCATGAAAGTTGAGGGGCGACAGAGAAGTGTAGGGGACATGACATGGGAGAGGGACATGACATGGGGGTTGGGGCATAAGAGATGAGGGTGACAGATATGAGACAACCTGTGAAGAGGAAGTAGAGCAGCATGGGGATCATGCCTGAGGGTCATGTGGAAGCTAAGCCCATGTGGGCCATGTAAGCAAGAGCCTCCTACAGCCAAGACAGAAGAGCCCCCATTAGCTGTTCTTCTAACCTGGAGGTGGGAAGCTTTCCATCAGCAACATCAACCTGCATATTACCTTTGGATGATTCAGCAAAAGGATGTTCTCCTGATCATGAAACTTTGCAAAGTCTCCCAAATTATCTTGTAGGGAGAGCACTTTTTCAGTGGCCCAGAATGTATATAACTTTGTACTACTATTAAAAGGGAGGGCTAGGAGGTACTGGGTAATGGTGAAACCCATGCCTATAACATGGGTATGCATTGTCATCCAATTGAAGGTAAACTCTGCTTTTTATATCTAAATCAGTTGGTTTGTGCCCTTCTCTCTGAGTTCATGACCCCTGAATGTTTATTGATGATATCAAGCTTCCCATGTTCATCTTGTGACATATGTTGCTCTGATATGAGCCTTTATTCCAATAATGAAATCCTGAGAAGAGTGTGGACAAGCATAGATTGCTGTCCTCACCCATTTTTTCATAGCTTAACTCTTCATAGAAAAATGGACACACCCTCACTGCCTACATGTATGGGTATTGAAATGGATTAAATGGCAGTGGGTTGAGATCCTCTAGATGTTTGTTCAGAGGAAATGAAACAAAGGCAAGTACATTTATAAACAGTAATGGAAATCTTGAGCAAGGAAAATATTTTCTTACCCTGTGAAATGGGAAAGTAATACAGTTTGAGATTTGCAACACTACATGGGTTTGAGCCACGTGTCTGAAAACTAAGTCATGACTAGGTTTGATAAACCATGGTGGTCATGGCCTAATAAAAATAGCAATATGGTAGAAATAGCATTATCATATTTCATCCTCTTGCTTAGCATTCTTCTGGTTGCTAAACTGGCAAACCACCTATTAGAAAGACTTTGACCTGTAATGGGAAATATTCCCCACTGAATTCTGCTATTAATACATAATTTTGTTATTCCTTACAGTTGGTACATTAGCTATGTTTCAGTTTCCTAAGCTGCTCAAAGCAAATATCATGAAATGGGTCAATTTAAACAGTGGAAATTTATTTGCTTATGGTTTTGAGGCCAGGAAAATGTCCAAATCAAGGCATCATCATGGTGATGCTTTCTTCCCGAAGACTGGCTGCTGGTGATCCTGGGTTCCTCTGCCACATAGCAAGGCACATGGCAGCTTCTGTTAGTCCCTCCCTCCTCTTCCAGGTTTCACTGATTTCAGCTTCTTGCTTCTGTGCCTTCCCTCTTTCTCTGAATTTTATTCTCTTATAAAGGACCCCAGTAATAAAATTAAGACCCATCCTGATTGAGATCGGGTCACACCTGAACTGAAGTAGCATCATCAAAATGTCCTATGAACAATGGGTTCACACCCACAGGAATGGATTAACTTTAAGAGCATGTTATTCTGGGGTGCATACAGTTTCAAACCATCACAAGGTATAAGAATACAAGCAGGAGGATCAGTTAGGTAGGAGTTGCTACAGTAATCCAGGCAAGGGAGGATGGTGACTTGTACAAGGATCATAGGGGTGATAAAGATAGTGGAATGCAGTACAATTCTGAATAAAATTTGCAGGTAGCGTCAACAGGATTTCCTTTGGGGTTGGTTATGGGATACGGGATAAAGAAGAGTGTGGGATTACTGGCCTGAGCTAGTGGAAGAATGGAGTTGCCATCAATTGAGAAAGCTGGGGATAAAACAGTTTTGGTGGTGGAAGGAACAGGTGGTCATATTGATTTTAGATGTTATTTGGCATCCAAGTGGAGATGTTATATAGGCCATTGGATATAAAGGGTCTAAAATCCAGGAGAGGGGTCTGGTATTTCTCACCATAGGAGTAGGTGACATAGAAACCAAAACAGGGCCAAGGACTAAGCCCTGGGGCACCCAGTATTAAGAGGCTAGGGAGAAGGAAAGAAAACATAAAGGAGTCCAAGAGCTGCCAGTGGAGTAGGAGGAGAATCAAGCAAGTGTGGCATCCCAGAGGCCAAATGGGAAATGTAGCAAAGAGGAGGTGATGATCAACTGTACCAAATGCTCCTGATAGGTTAAGAAAGATGAGGACTTCAGAATGACCATGGGATTTGGCAGCAGAACTCTGAACAATTTTGGTGGGGTGGTAAGAGAAGAAACTGGGTTAAATTTAATTTAAAAGAGAATGGGGGCAGCAGATGTACCTTAGGTAGTTGAGTACCTGCTTCCCACATACAAGGTCCCGGGTTTGATCTCTGGTACCTCCTAAAAACAAATAAAAGAAAAAAATCAACTCTCACTGGGGAGTGGATGTAGCTCAGTGGTTGAGTGCCTGCTTTCCATTTACAAGTCCCTGGGTTCAATCCCAAGTACCTCCTTAAAAAAAACAAAAGAGAATGCGGGAAGCAGATGTGGCTCAAGCAATTGAGCTCCCGCCTACCACATGGGAGGTCCCAGGTTAGGTTTCTGGTGCCTCCTAGAGAAGACGAGCAAGACAGCGAGCTGGCGCAATGGCCTGGCACAGCGAGCTGGTGCAACAAGATGATGCAACCAGGAGACATAAAGAGGAAACACAATGAGAGACACAGCAAAGCGGGGAGCAGAGGTGGCTCAAGTGATTGGGCGCCTCTCTCCTGCATGGGAGGTCCCAGGTTTGGTTCCCAATGCTTCCTAAAGAGAAGACAAGAGAGCACACAGCGAATAGACACAGAGAGCAGACAGTGAGCACAAACGGGGGGGAGGGGGAGGGGGAGGGAGCAAATAAATAAAATAAATTGTTTAAAAAAAAGAATGAGAAGGGCAGCACTCCTTGGCAGTTTGGGCTGTACTTACAACACCAAGTATATAGAACACAATATTCTTAAAAAGTAAAAATAAAAAAATAGAAGGGGCACTTGATCAGATAAGACTTACCTACTACCTTCCTAGCAATGTTTGATCATCTAGACATCTAGTCCATCCAACGGAGGTCTTTGGACTTGAGCATCAATACTGATGCTTCTTGGGATAGTAAAAATGGAGAGAAATTATAAACTCACCCTAGCAAAGATTGCTAATTGCAAAGTATATTTCACAGTGATTTGCATAATAGAAATAGTTTTGCTAGGTTTATTAAGATAAATCCCTCATCAGACTGGAAGCATCTTTGGAAAAG
>JAQZBX010036201.1:0-24269 GCA_029593785.1 Cabassous unicinctus
CTGGGGCCTTCTCTCCAACATCCAAACTGCTTCTCAAAAACTGCTTCAACTCTGTTCTTGCCATGCCTTTTATATTCGATTCCCCACCCACCAAGGAGTGGAGCTCAATGCTCTACTGACGTGGCCCAGTCAACGCCCCAATCATAACTCAATCATGCCCAGATTAACAGATCCGTTTACAAGCATGATCCAATTATATTTTTGGAATTCATAATTACATTAAATTGGCCAACGACTACACAGCCCTTCCCAGAAGAAGCTTTCAGTCTATAACTGAATGTTGAGTGGATATAAGATCCAAGCTCAACTTATCTCATTTTGGGACAATGCCAAAGCTCCAGAGCTCCCATAGGATTGTCTCATGAGAGATCCACATCAATCTTGCTTTCCTCGCTTACTTACATGTGTTTTGATCAGAAGCAATCACCCATAAACAATATGTACATAATCCTCCATCTCAGAGTCTGTTTCTAGGGAACCCAAACTAAGTCGATTCCAGGAGTGGTCCTAGAAATCAGACTCTAAACTGGGATTTGGGAGATGGATCATTTGTCAGACATCTGGCAATAAAAAGCCATTGCTGGCCATAGATGGAGTATGGCTATCCCATAGTCTGTTGCAGTGGTACAGTCATCACCACTGGTGATCCTGGATGAGACAGGTGAAAGAGGGCACACTAGTCAACAAATATCTATGGTTCTTGAGCAGTATTAGAAAAACACTCACTGTAAAGACAATGGAATGAGGTGGCTATTGCTGAGTCCCATTGATTCATTGGAAAGAGATAATGACAAACTCAGGATAACTAACCATCAATTCAAGGCAAAGTGTGAAAGATAAGGGATTCTTTGGCTTATTTAGGATATCTAATTCCCTGTAATTGGAAGAAAAGGAGAGCAGATACACAGGTACTGGACTTAATCAAAGTTAAGCAGTTTCAGAAAGGAATGGATTCTCAGCTCTGGTAGGTCTCCTACTCCAAGGTCAGGACCCTATCATGGAAAGAAAGGAAATGAAACTTGTGATGGGAATTTCTGTGAGGATTCAGTGAGAAATCTTGAACAGCCATATTCCTATAAACCCACTGGGCCTGCAAAAGGGACCAACTCACTTAAAAGATAGCAACTTCCGACATCTTGAAGATCATGTAGATGCTTCAAATGAAGGCAGATGACCTACAAAACAATGCTTCTCCTCTCATAATCTACCTTCCCTGCTGGCAATTAACTAAGAAGAAGGGTCCAATCTTAGCACATAGGTTCGGAGGCTGATAAGGAAGGAAAAGAGCTAGAAGAATCTAGATAATATACTCTGCCAACAGCTATACATGGAACTATGTATGGTGTTGAATCAAAAGGTTGAAACAGAAAATTGCATAAGGGAGAGTTAACTGGATGGAAGCATTCTCTCATGATATAGAATTTGACACCCTGGCAATTCAGGAGAAAGTATGAATGTACCGCAATGGCTCTTAGAAATTTGTAAAAAGTGGTGTCCCATGCTAAATGAAGCATACATGTCAGAACTGCAGTGGTGAAGGAAGGCACCTGAAGGCCCAGGAAGTGGGCATGCTAGACTGGAAAACCCTCTAGATAGCAATATTCCTTAGAAGAGCCTGGAAAATGCTTTATATATCCAAAGAGAAAAGGAATGTGCTAGCAAGAAGATCACCAGCATCTCTGAGAAGCTCAGTATGGCTGTAGTGTATAGATAAGATCTTATGTTAGGTGATACTGCTATAGAATCTGATAGCAATGAGGGTGATATGAAGACCCCAAATCATAGAGATCAGGTCGTGGCACTAAGGCAAGTGAAATTTTCACAACTAATGCAATGTCAGTGGCAGCAGAACCCTGACACACAAAGAGCCACTGACATGGTGAACTACTCCTAGAGGTTAGATATATGGGCAGCCAATGAGGTATTACTTAATTTATGCAATCAAAATAAATTCAGGGTTGATGATTATGAGGTTTATGGCAATTATGCCAATAAACTGAAAAGTTCCTTTGCCCAGGTTCTAGATATTATCAGTTCTCAGTCCCTGACCCGCCCCTGACTGAAGGAAAGACTAGTTTCTTAAAATAAAAATACCACAAGCAACATCACAACAAGTGTATGCAGTAATAATTCCCACATTCTTACCCCTAAAGAGACCTACAGTTATATACTTTGGAAAAGTTGCACTAGGCAAAGGAGGAAACCCAGAACTTTCAGGGATTTTTGAACACAGGGTATGAATTAATATTGGTACCAGGACAAAGAAAGTTCTACCATGGCCCCATATTTGAAAGGGCATAAATGAGGACCAGTAGTAAATGGATTCCTCGCCTGAGTCTGGCTCATATTAGGTCCATACTATCCATGGACCCATCTGGGAGTCATACTTCTGGTCCTTGAATGTATAACTGGAATGCTTGGTGGTTAGCAGACTCATCACATTGGTTCCTGGGCCAGAGTATAAGAGCTATTATAATAGTGAAAACCAGTGAAATCTGTAAAACTGTAACCCTGTCCCCAGGCAAGACAGTAAATCAAAAATAATTCTACATATGTGGGAAATCGCAGAGATGAGTGGCACCCTCAAGACCTTGAATTCGAGGGTACTCATCAACATGAAGATTATTGGTTATCCTGATAAGGGCACTTTCAAAGGAATAGTGGGAACAAAATCTTACTGAAGTGGATTCTAGGGAGAATGAGTATAAACAATTCCTTTTAGAAGATTTGCTATAACAATAAGTAGAGAAATTGCTTTAAATGTGGATTATGAATGAGAAAAAAAAAGTTAAAAGATCAAGGTTTCTCACTTTTTAAATTAAATATTTAACACCATTAAACAAGATGGAAAATAGATATGGAATTTTTGCACTGGAGATTTGGAAGAAGGAAATGATGGCTTTAATTTGAAGCATATCAGGTTTAAATATAGAATTCCTAAAACTGGCAAGCCAAAATCACAGGTGGTTGGTCTGTGAAGAGGGCTGGTGTTTCAAGGGCTAACAGATGTGAAAGAGGGTGTGGCTTTCACATAGCAGCCAGCTATGTTAAGGGGATGAGGTCTGATTTGGGCTAAGGATGAGGACAGCCTACAGCTTGGAGGAGATAGGTCCAGGAAAAGTAATGTGGATATCTTGAGTTGAGCATACTTGATGGAGTGGGGAAAAGGAAGGGAGATTCCAAAAGACCCAACACAAAAGGGAAGAAATAGAGCAAATTATGCTCAGCAATAAGATGAGAAGCTGAAGTTGATTTGTGTAACAAGCTGTGACCATCCCTTACAGAGTGGTACTTGGGAAGTCAATGATTAGGAATGAAAGAATGCTGTTAAGAGCACAATCATTTCATGGTATACAAATAAATACTATTATTATTCTCATCGCCTATCAGCCTTCCACTTTTCCATTCTTATTAATTTTGATAAAAGTCCAATTTAAACATTCTCTGGATGGGTTTTTTTCACCAATACTATGGATCTCAATTTCAGAGATGAAATTGAGATCAGAACAAGGAGAAGGAAACAGACACCAGGGGATTCAGAAAGACATTGCTGGTGTGTAAACTACTTCTCATCATCTTTTCTGAGGCTCTTAGGGAATTTAGAATCCAAGCAGATCTCTGGGAAAATACTGGGTTCCACTTTGGATTCAGTGAGTTTGAGGTTTCTGGCCAAATGAAGATAGGTCTAGATATAGGTTAAGAGATGTGTTCAACAGAAGTAAAGAATATTAATTTCTGTATATATACTATTTTGTCCCTCCTCTCTTCTGATGGGGAGAGATTCTTTCTCTTTCGCCCAGACTTTCCTGTGTGTACAGGAGCTGAGTAATGAGTGAAGACAAGAAAATAACACATAAAACAAGGAAGGGAAGTTCATCTACATCTTAGTGAGTAAATCTTAGAGTATAAAACAGAAATATCAGATGGGTGGGACATTGAGAGTTTTTGAGAATTTGGAGTAAAGAATGGAAAAGGGAGTGTTTTGGGGAGCAAATGCTGTCTACTGCATATTCTCAAAGTTGTAACAGTGAAGACACCGTTTTTTAAAAATTTTAACAAATCTATTTTATTAACACATAATAAAGCATAAATCCATCCAAAGTATACAATCAATGGTATTCAGTATAATCACATAGTTGTGCATTCATAACTTCAATCATTTTTAGAGCATTTTCATTATTCCAATAAACAAACAAACAAAAACTCATCACCTCTCAATCTCTCTATGCTTCCCCAGCCATACATAGCTGCTATTCTATTTCTGTCTCTCTAGTTTATTTGTATTTATATTTTGTAAAAACTGACTTATATATGCAATATCATCCATATTCGTATTTTACATGAGGTTTCACTATGTTACACAGTCCCATGTTACATATTTAGCTTTCCTTTTAGTAATATACATGACCTTAGAATTTCCCTTTCAAGCACCGTCATACCCATATAATAGATCTGATAGTTACAAACACTATGATGTGCTTTCACCATTTCTATTCATTTCCTAAGATTTATAAGCAAAATTTTTACCAAATCTGGACAGATATACCCTTAGATTTCCTACCGTCATTCTATTTTCTGGTGACCTATATTCAAAATTTTTAACTTTTGAATAAACTTTTATTTGTAATTTTTTATAATTACAAATATATTTAGTTCATAATAGTGCAATCATACAGCATTTGTCCTTTTTTGTCTGGCTTGCTTCACTCAACATAATGTCCTCCAGGTTCATCCATGTTGTCATATGCTTCACAACTTCATTTTTCTTACTGCTGCATAATATTCCATCATGTATATAAACCACAATTTGTCTATCAATTCGTAAGTTGATGGACACCTGGATTGTTGCAATCTTTTGGAAACCATGAATAATGCCACTATGAACATCAGTGTGCAGGGTCTGTTCGTGTCATTGCTCTCAGTTCTTCTGGGTATATAACTAGTAGTGGATTTGCTAGGTCAAATGGCAAGACTATAATCTACTTCTTTAGGAGCTGCCAAACAGTCCTCCACAGTGGCTGTACCATTCTACATTCCCACCAACAGTGAGTAAGTGTTCCTGTCCCTCCACATTCTCTCCAATACTTGTAGTTTTCTGACTTTTTAATAGTGACCGTTCTAACAGGTGTGAATGACATCTCATTGTAGTCCATCTTGTCCAGGGTTTTTCATCTTTGGGAGGTTTTTGATGACTGTTTCAATCTCTATACTTGTGTTTGGTTTGTTGTGGTCTTCTATTTCTCAGGGTCAGTGAAGTTTTTTGTGTGTTTTTAGGAATCTGTCCATCTTGTCTACATTATCTAGTTTTTTGGCATACAATTGTTCATAGGACCCTCTTATGATCTTTCTTATTTCTGCAGGGTCAGTGGTAATGCCCCCCTTCTCATATCTGATTTTATTTATTTATGTCTTCTTTTTCTTTGTCAGTCTAGTTAATGGTTTGTCAATTTAGTTGATATTCTCAAAGAATCAACTTTTGGTCTTGTTGATTCTATTGTTTGTTTTGTTTTTTTATTGTTGTGGTTCTTGATTTTATATATGTCTGCTCTGATTTTACTATTTCTTTCCTTCATATTGGTTTAGGATTAGTATGCTCTTCTTTTTCTAGTTCTTCCAGGCATGAAGTTAGATCTTCTATTTTAGCTCTTCCATTTTTTGTAATGTAAGCATTGAAGGCTCTAAATTTTCCTCCCAGCACTCACTTTGCAGTGTCCCATAGGTTTTGATATGTAGTGTTCTCATTTTCATTTAGCTCAAGATACTTACTGAATTCTCTTGCAATTTCTTCTTTGGCCCACTGATTATATAAGTGTATTGTTTAATCTTCATATATTAATGAATTTTCCCTTTTTCCATCCATTATTGATTCCCAGCTTCTTCCCATTATAATGAGAGAAAGTGTTTTTTAATAATTTAAATCTTTTAAAATTTATTGAGACTTGTCTTGTGACCCAACATATGGTCTATCCTGTAGAATTATCCATGAGTGCTTGATAAGAATGTATATAACTGCTGTTTTGGGGTGTAATGCTCTACAAATGTCTGTTAGGTCTAGTTTATTTATCATATTATTCACGCTCTCTGTTTCTCTATTTATCCTCTGTCCAAATGTTCTATCTAATACTGAAAGCAGTGTATTGAAGGCTCCAACTATTATCGTAACAACATCTATTTCTCCCTTCAGTTTTGCCAGTATATGCCTCATGTATGTTGAGGCACCTAGTTTAGGTGCATAAATATTTATTATAGTTATTTCTTCTTGGTGAATTGCCCCTTTTATTAATATATAATGACCTTTTTCATCCCTTATAACAGTTTTACATTTAAAATCTATTTTGTCTGATAAATACTACAAAAATTGTTTACTCCTGATCTTGTTTGGTTACTATTTGCATGGAATATCTGTTTCCAACATTTCAATTTCAATCTGGTTGTGTCCTTTTATCTGAGGTGAGTCTATGGTAAATAACATATAGATGGCTCATATTTTGTTATCAATTCTATCAGTCTATGTCTTTTGATTGGGGAGTTCAAGCCATTAACATTCAGTGTTACTACTGAAAAGGCATTACTTAAGTCATCCATTTTTTCCTTTGGCTTCCGTTGTCATATCTTACTGTCTTTTTAGCCTTTAATTTACCCTTCCTGGGAAGCAGATGTGGCTCAAATGATTGGGCTCCCATTTACCATATAGGAGGTCCAGGGTTCGATTCCCAGGGCCTCCTAGTGAAAAGCAAGCTGGCCCGCGTGGCAAGCTGGCCCACATGGAGTGCTGGCCTACACAGAGTGCTAGCACATGCAGGAGTGCTGGCCACACAGGAGTGCTGGGTCCACGTGGAGAGCTGGCGCAGCAAGATGATGCAACAAAAAGAGACACAGAAGAGAGACAATGAGAGACACAGCAAATCAGGGAGCTGAGATGGTACCAGAGATTGAGCAGCATCTTTCTACTCCAGAAGGTCCCAGGATTGGTTCCTGGTGCCACCTAAAGAGAAGGCAAGCAGACACAGAAGAACACACAGAGAGGAGACAGCAAGCACAAAATAATGGGGGGGAGGGGAGGATAAATAAATAAATCTTTTTTAAAAAAAAATAATTCACCCTTCCTAATAATGTTCATTTCTATACTCTTCTCCAAGTCTCTCATCCTTGTTTTTCCCTTTCAGGCTGAAGCACTCCCTTTATATATCTTGTGATTTTGGTCTTTTGGTAGCATACTCAGTTTTTGTTTTTTTGTGAAGACCATAAACTCATCCTCTTTTTTGTAGGACAGTTTTGCTGGATGCAGAATTCTTGGCTGGCAGTTTTTCTCTTTCAGTGCCTGTAGCTGTTGGCCAATTTAATGTAATTATGAATTCCAAAAATATAATTGGATCATGCTTGTAAACTGACCTGTTAATCCGGGCATGATTAGGTTATGATTAGGGCTTTGACTGGGCCACGTCAGTTGGGCATTGAGCCCCACCCCTTGGTGGCTGAGGAATCGAATATAAAAGGCAAGGCAAAGAACAGAGTTGAAGCAGTTTTTGAGAAGCAGTTTTGATGTTGGAGAGAAGGCCCCAGGAGGAGAGAAGCAAGCCATTCACCTGATTGTCTACAGCTGACCTTGTGGAGGAAACAGGAGCTAAGCCCAGAGAGAAACTCAGCCCTGAGAAGAGAGGAACCCAAGAAGCCTGAACCCTGGCAAACGCCGGCAGCTGTCTTGCTCCAACACGTGGCAATGGACTTTGGTGAGAGAAGAAACTTACACTTTCTGGCCTTGTAACTGTGGACTTCTATCCCAGATAAATACCCTTTATAAAGACCAACCAATCTCTGGTATCTTGCATTAGTGCCCCTTTGGCTGACTAATACAGTGCCTTAAATACATCATCCCACTTTCTTCTTGCCTCCATGGTTTCTGGTGAGAAATCACTACTTAATCTTATTGAGGTTCTTTTGTATGAGTTATTTTCCTTTTCTCTTGCTGCTTTCAGAATCCTCTATCTGATATTTGTCATTCTGAATAGTAGGTGTTTCAGGGTATGACTATTCAGATTCATTCTGTTTGAGGTGGGTTGTCCTTCTTTGATAGTGATATTTAAGTCTTTCATAAGGGTGGGGAAGTTCTTACTCATTATTTCCTCAAATATTCTTTCTACCCACCTTTCCATTCTCTTCTCCTTCTGGAGCACCAGTAACACATATGTTTGTGGGTTTTCCATTGCCATTCAATTCCCTGAGCCCCTGTTCCATTTTTTCAATTCTTTTCTCTTTCTGTTCTCCTGTGTTTTTCAGTTCAGATGTTCTGTCCTCAAAATCACTGATTCTGTCTTCAAGCAATTCACATCTACTGTTATGTGCCTCTGGCAATTTGAGATTATTTATGAATTACCAAGAAAGAGATTATGTTTTTCTTTTAAATAATTTATTGAAGTATATCATTCATACATGAACACACATAAACTGTAAGTGTTCAGTAAACATTGTGAATTTACAAACAAATGTGCATAACATTATACAGGGCTCCCACACATCACCTCAACCAAAAATACTTTGCATTGTTGTGAAACATTTGTTAACAAATCATGAAAGTCAATGTCAAAGTATTATGACTAACTATTGTCCATATCTTACTCCCCTATATGTTTTTTTAAAGGATTTGTTTACTTATTTATTTATTTACTTTTATCCATTTTTACCCCCCCCACCAAGTTTTGCTGTTTTTGTGTCCATTCGCTGGGCAACTCTCTGTGTCCACTTCCTGCCCTCTCTCCTCATCCTTCCACTCCTGTCTTCACTGGGATTCGATCCTCGGAAACTCCAATGTGGGAGAGAGGTGTCCTACTGCCTGTGCCACCATAGTTTCTGGTTTTTTGGCGCGTCTTGTCTTGGCTCTCCCTTGTCTCACTCTCCTGTTACGTCCTCATCTTGCTGTGTGGCTCTCGGGGCCTGACAGTACACCCGCGCACGAGGCCTGATGGCTCACCGACTTTTTGGGCTTGGCGGCATACCTGCACATAGGGCCTGGGGGGCTCACCTGCTTATGGGGCCTGGTGGCACACCCACACACAGGGCCTGGTGGTGCACTCACTCGCAGGACCTGGCGGTGCACCCGAGCATGGGGCCTGGTGGCCCACGTGCCTTCTATATTTTTCTTTTTTTTAATTTTTACCACGAGGTCCTGGGGATCAAACCCAGGTCACTCCATATGGGAGACAGACATCCAACCATTTGAGCCACATCCATCCCCCTGCTATATCTCTTAAGGTTGACCAAAGATACCTAAAGTTACAGTCTTTTCCCATACAAGATGGTCATATGATAAATCAGGCTTAGTTTATCACCAGCATTAGAAAAACTAGGTCTGGAGACACATGCATGGTTTCTAATATAGCGAATGGTTAGCCCACCCTGATTATCACAAAATCAGGGTAGCGAGACTATTCGCATGAGATTATGTTTTTAAACTGTCCTTTTCCTCTAGGTGTGATACCCTTTGATTGTATGAGATTCAGCTGAGATGTCTTTGATTAAATTATGTTAAGATTAGGGCTTTGATTTGACCATGTCAGTAGGGCATGACTCTGATTGAGTCCCTTTCCCCTTGGTGGGCTGATATAAATGGGCACTCAGTCAAGAAGACACATAGAAGAGAAGAGAACATGGTCATTTCTGTTCTGCCATGTGACAGAAAAGAGAAGGCTCAAACAACTAATGCATGGAAAGAAACGAGCCCTATGCCAGACTGATATAGGAAGCCCTGAGAGATGATCCCTGTGCCAGCCTATAGCTAAGATTAGAAGAAGCTGGGCCCATAGAGCCTTAAGAGAAAGAAGGAAGGAGAGACCAAGAAGAGATCATCTGCCATCTTGCTTCAACACATGGCTACTGACTTTGGTGAGAAAGCAGCCTTGAGTTGGACTCTTTAGGGCCTTGTAACTGTAAGGTTTTACCCCAAACAAATACCCTTTATAAAACCCAACAGATTTCTGGTACTTTGCATAAGCACTCCTTTGGCTGACAAATACAGACTCTAATGTATTTTTAATATCATACTTTGTGTCTTTCTTCCCATAAGCTCTGTTACATTTCTTTGTATGCTTTCAATTGTTCTTTATGGTCAACCAGTGTCTTCTTCATATCCTTTATTCTTTAGTCATATTTTCCTTCAACTCTTAGGAGATTTATGTGATTGTCATTGATTAGTTGTCTTAAATCCTGTATCTCTTCAGGATATTTGCTTTGTTCATTTGGCTGGGCCATCTCCTCCTCTTTTCTAGTATGGCTTGTAATTTTTTGCTGATATCTAGGCATCTGAATATGTTGGTGAATTTACTGATAGTCAATTTCTCTCTCTTGCTGAGTGTTTTTATTTCATAGCTCTTCTTTGATTTTTGGTTCAACTTACACTAAGTCTTTAAAATTGCCCAGTTTAAGTTATCAAAATCAGGCTAAAGACTCACGAATAGGCCACAGATTTTCTCACAGGGGTAGGGCTAAAGAAAGTCTTAAAAGCAGTTTTCTCGTTGCAATTTCCTGACCGGCCAATAGATGGCATTCATCAGTGAACCTTTCCACGAAGGTATTTCAACCTCTGCTTTCCTGTGTTTCTGGTCTGGACATAGCCAAGATTCAAAGTGTGCTCTGCTGACCAAATTCACTGAAGAGATGTCCTCCAACTCATCCTCCCTCTTCCCTTATAATGGCTGACTAGGAGGAAGATGTCTGTTCCCATCTCAGTCAACTGCAGTTAGCCAGCTGTTTTATCCTGACTTAATGTCTTGAGAGTGGTAGACAGAAGCCCTTCCTGACTTCTATAGGGGTTTAGTAACTCACATTTGTTGTTTCAGGTTTTTCATCTCTCTGTCTCTTGCCCTCCAGGGAGTTGCGCAGCACTGTCCTGGTCTGCTGACCGCCAAAGCAGGTCCCTCAGATAGCTTTTGGCCCTTTCTCTGTTGTTTTTGGGGAGTGTTGCACCCTTCCTACTCCAATGCCATCTTCCCAGAATTCCTTTGTACCCCTTCTTGAAAGATTATTTGCCCCCAGGTTTGTAACAGTGTATTCCCTGGATTTCCTCCTCCTTCTCAGGAAAATTCCTTCTCAGTCCCCTGCCCAATCCTTTTCCTTTGCCTCAAGACCTGCTCTTTTCAGTATGGAAAAGAGCCAGTTGGAGCTCTTACACACTTGAAACATAGCTGATCTGAATTGAGATGTGCTGTAAACTTAAAATATACAACAGATTTCGAAGACTTCCTGTGAAAATGATAATGTAAGATATATCTTTATTATGTTCTATATTGACTATATGTTGAAGTGATAACACTCTGGGTATTTGTATTAAATAGAATATATTATTGTTATTACTCATTTCACTTGTTTCTACTCCTTTTTTCTGTGGATTCTAGAAAAGTTAAAATTTCATATATAGCTTGCTTATGTCTCTATTGAAAGCACTGTTCTACAGGATTGTCTTTTTTTCCTACCTTCACCCTTTCTCTTAGCAAGGTCATCCAATTCTGCTGCTTCAGTCTTGTCTCTGTTGTTCATTCCTACATGTACATTTCTAGCCTTCACCTCTGTCTGAAGTTCTAGGGCAGAATTTCTAATTGTCTCCTATATTAATGTTCCACAAGCACTCCAGAGGGGAAACAAGCAAAATCCAACTCATCATATTCCTCCCAATAAATATCAGTTAGATATTTAAATAGATAAATACTTCCTCTTTCTTAGATAATAGCTATACCATCCTATTAATTGCAAGGATTGGAATCTCTGTAGAAAATATTCTTGGAACATTTCCTCTCCCTCCTTAACACTGGTTCTTATAATGAACAACAGAATCGACTTTGGTTAACTTTAATAATAAAGAGGTGTATTAAAGGATATTAGTGAGCTCATAGATCTAGAGAATCAGACTTGGATGCCTTGAGTCAGGGATAGCACCAGTGCCCATCCAAACATGGTTCTACTCCATTGTAATGTCATTACTGATGTTCTGAATGAACACCTGAGCTCACGCTGATGCATGTAGTTAGACCCGGAAATGCTGAGGCAGAAGCTCTTCCATTGCCGGCTCCTTAGATTCCAGTTCTGACAGAGGAATCGCCTTCCATGGTTCCTGCTACCTCACAATGTTCATTTTGCAACAGAAGTCTTAGTGCCTTCATCTAATTGGTGGATCCTAGGTAACATGCCCATACTCTATCTTCAGGGGCTGCTGAAAGACAGTTTTCTAGTTATCTTATAATATTGCCAATTACCAAAATGTAAGGAAATGTGTTGGACAGCTATACCTGCTTTACCTGTCAGATTACAACTGACAAATGTACTCCACCATCCATCTTTATTTACTCAATTTTAAAATTCTAGCTTTGCCACTTCCTTATATTTGTCCCTTCTTTTGCATCTTTCTTCCCATAGCCCAGTTTCAACATCTTTTGCTTGGATTATTTCAATAACTTCTTAAATTATCTTCTTGTCATCAGTAAGCCATTTTACTATCCAATTTTCACACTGCCACTGAATACTGAACATATATATCCAAACTTGTGTTAGAGCATACCTCTCATCCCATCAAAATCATTCCATGACTCCTCATTGTCTACAGAAATACAATTAAACGCTTTACTATGGCATTCAAGGCTTTCAAGGATCTGTACTTAAGTATATTTTCAACCTCATTTTTTCACTGGATTCCTCATTCTCATGCATGTCTTTTACTATCCATTCATTTTAAATACTTAGACTTCATCAACTGCACAGTTCACTTTCCAGTAAGGCTCATTAATGCTGCTCACCAGCTGGGTGACCTTGGACAAGTTGCTTCTTATTTCTCGGTTTCAAATTTCTCATTGTAAAATTAAGTCGTTTTAACTTTGCAAGTTAGCTGGGTGGAATACTGTAAAATGTGTATAACATTGGGTACAGCACTTAGAAAGCACCCTGTAAAGCACTGCCACCGATATTGCTCTTAGAACCATTTGACTATGTTCTTGATGGTTTCTTAACCTCCAGAAATGTCTTCACCACCATTCTCCACCTATTTGTGTCCTGCCTATTCTTCATGGCACTCTTCCAATGTCAACTTCTTCATGAACATCTTATTTGGAAAAAAATAAGGGCTTTTTCCTGTCCTATTCCACAGCAGAGAACCAACTCAGATTTACCACATATTTCATTCTTATATTAATTTCTTGGTTTATATGCCTGCCATATCAATTTGGTATTTAGATTGTCTAACTCAGTATATGGTATACATTAAATGTTCAATCATTACTCACTAAGCTTAACTTAACTTTTCTCTGAATAGGATTCTCCTGTATTCTGCAAATTTGCTACAGATGCTTTTATTATAGAAAGGCAAATATACATTTTTTTCTGATAGCATCCATGAGTACTGACTTAGGTTTTGAAATGCATGCCAAACACATAGAATATATAATTTCAATCACACTATTCAAATATATAATTTGAATAGTAGTAAAATGATCTCTCACTCTCTCTTTCTTTAATCATATGTGTAATCTTGGTAGTAAAGGCAATGATCATCATAGGGTTCAACTGACCTATTTCTCATCTGAGAATAACCATATTTTGGGTACAAACAGGAGGCAGTGTACTGGAGGGACCTTCTGATTTTAAGACCTACCGTTCTATTATTCTGGCATTGTTTTTACCACCTCCATGTGGTTTGAAACCCCAGGTATGGAAATTTTGTTTTAGTATTAAGAAAGACTATTTTTTCCCTAAATGTCCTTACACACGGAAATTTTAGGAGTTCTATGGTTGTTGCTTTTATATTTAGGTCCTTGATCCATTTTGAGTTAATTTTTGTATAAGGTATGAGATAGAGGCTCTCTTTCTTTCTTTTGGATATGGATATCCTGTTCTCCCAGCATCATTTGCTGAATAGACTGTTCTGGCCCAGCTGGGAGGGCTTGACAGCTGTAGCAATTTGAGATTATTTATGAATTCCAAAACAGAGAGATTTTGTTTGTAAACTTGTCTGTTCATCTGGGTGAGATACTCTTTGATTGTATTAGCTTCAGCTGAGATGACTTTGATTAAATTAAGTTAAGATTAGGGCTTTGATTCAACCACATCATTAGGGCATGCAAGGTTGAGGCTCTGTCCCCTTGGTGGGCTACATAAACAGACCCTCAATCAAGAACACACAGAGAACATACACAGAGGAAGAGAAACAGCTTCGTGGACATAGCAGAAGCCCTGGAAAGAGAGATCACCATTTTACCTACAGCTGATCTTGTGAAGAGAACATAGCAGCTGAACCCAGAAAGAAACAAGCCTTGGGAAGAGAGATGAGTCCTATGCCAGCCTACAGCTGAGATCGGAAGAAGTTGGACCCATGGAGTTTTAAGAGGTAAGAGGAAGGCTGAACTCTCTCAGACGTCACCTGCCATCTTGCTTCATCATGTGGCAACCAAGTTTGGTATAGAAGTAACCTTGAGTTGGACTCTTTAGGGCCTCATAACTGAAAGCTTTTACCACAAATAAATACCCTTTATAAAATCCAATAGATTTCTGGTTCTTTGACTAAGCACCCCTTTGACTGACTAATACAGAATTTGATACCAGGAGAGTGGGGTGGTACTTTTCAATTACTAAAATGCTGAAGTGGTTTTACAAATGGGTACATGGTATTTTTTGGAGGAATTGTGAGACATTTGATATAAAAGGCCTAGATTGCTTTGAAGAGACTGTTGGTAGGAATAAGGACACTAAAGTGACTTTTGATGAGGCCTTAGAAGTAAATGATGAAACTATTTTTAGAAACTGGAGGAAAGGCAGTCTGTGTTTTAAAGTTGCAGAGAACTTAGCAGTATTGACTCCTGATGTATGGAAGGCACATTTCTGGTACTTTGCATCAGCACCCTTTATGGCTGACTAATACAACAGACTTGTCAAAAATCACTTGACTGTAGGATGTGAGGGTCTATTTCTGAGTTCTCAATTCAGCTCCATTGGTCCATCTGTTGGTCTTTATGCCCTTACCTTGCACAGCCATGTGATTTTGATGTCTAATTTACTCTTATATTAGCACCAAAGAGTAATCCTTTAACTGATGTGAGTTAATGAAGGAAAAAACCCCAGAATTGAACATAGTATATAATATTAGATTTGTGGCTGGTGAAATATAAATGAGATCACAATGCCCTAAACAAATAAATTTCCCAGCAGCTTGAAAAGAGAAAACTCGTGAGAAAATTAATTGCCATACCCTTCAAAGTAGTAGAGCAACATCCAATTTAAAGGACTCATGTCTTAGCCTACTCCATACCACATTTACCTGTCAAGCAGGAATATAACAGTTTCATCAAAATAATTTGCCTACCACATTGAATTAATGATGGTCATTTAAAATATATTATTTTTAAATTTTAATAGTGTTTTTAATTTACAAATATGTATTGCTTTTAAGAGATAGATTCATGTCCAAACATATTTAAGTAGCACTTTCATTAAAATAAATTACATTACTTCGGGAAGGGAAAAATAATTATTCCTTCAAAGGCGAGCCACCTATTACCAAATTTAAGAAACACTTGGAATACATCTAGCTTTAATGCAAGGGTAGATGAATTAGTGTGCTGGGACAGGTATGGGCCACAGAAAGCAACTGGCTAAAAGTAAAAAAGATGACACAGCAGTTCTAGAGAGAAGTATAAAGTTTAGGAACTATCTTTCAAAATCACAGAAACTTTTCTCATATCCACCTTTTAAACTTCAGATAATAGTGCTTCAGAGTTTTAATTCAATAATACATTTACGTTTATGAGATTTTCCACCATATCACAAATTTATTTAGCAGCCCCAAATCATAACTTTGTATTTTCTCTCAGTGCTACATTAACCAAATATGAGAAGCATCTCCTGACAACCGTAGTTTAACATAATGTAGTCATATTCTAAACAACATGCTGAAGAGTAACATAGTAAGGGTATTGTCATCTTGTTATGGCAACTGGAACATTTCATTTTAAAAGTCCATAGATCCATAATTTTAAATCACACCTAAGCCATAAAGACTATTGATAAGTAATCAATCCTTATTCAGTCATTTCTATTCATTCCTGAATACTACTTGCCTCCCTTTAAATATTAATTAATTTATCACTTATCCAATATGAAGATCTGGTAATTACAAAATTCAAATCTTTGATCTGGGTGGAATTGCAATAGAATATTTTCCTTTCTGTGACAGTTTGAGATTATTTATGAATCCCATAAAGAGAAGATTATGTTTGTAAACTAATCTATTCTTCTGGGTGTGATAACCTTTGATTGTATTAAATTCAGCTGAGATGTCTTTGATTAAATTGCCTGTAGGATTAGGGCTTTGATTTGACTACATCAGTAAGGCAGTGATTCGGGTTGAGTCCCTGCTCCCATGGTGGGCCAATACAAATGGACACTCACTCAAGAAAATGTGAAAAAAGGAGAGAACTTTGCCATGTGACAGAATGGAAAAGGTTCAAACAGCTAAGCACCAGGGAGAGCTGAGCCATTCACCTGATAGTTTGCTGGTGATATAGGAAGCCCTGAGAGACAAACTCTAACTAGGAGAGAGAGGCTGGAAGGCTGGAGGAAAAGGAAAGTCCAGCCAGAGATCAGCGGCAATCTTGCTTCAACATCTGGCAACTGACTTTGGTGAGAAAGTAACATTGAGTTGGACTCTTTAGGGCCTTGTAACTGTAAGCACTTACCCCCAAATAAATACCCTTTATAAAAGCACCCCTTTAGCAGACTAATACACCTCCCCATTCTTATTTATTTCTTGTTACCATGCCTATTCCTATTCAAACTAAGCTTCAGCCACACTAAAATTCTTCCACTCTCTGAATAGGCCATGATCTCACTAACATTACAAATGCCTCTGAAATGTTCACACCAGAATCCATCCCATTCAGCAGCTTTTTCTCAAGACATCTTCCCACTGAAATAGGGATGCCAGATTTAGCAAATAAAAATACCAAGAGCCCAGTTAAATTTGAATTTCAGATAAACAATGAATAGGGTTTTTCTTTTGCATAAGTATAGTGCATATGTTGTACAGGGCATACTTATGCTAAAAGTTATTTATTGTTTATCTGAAATTCGAATTTTACTGAGTGTCTCACTTTATCTGGCAACCATCCAGATGGAAGGAACCAGACTTTTTGGTGTGACATCAAGCTTTTTTCACCATGCTATCTTAAACCTCTTTTCCAAACAAAGTTCAAAACCTGTGCTGCCATGTTGCCTAGTTTTATTGTCTCTTTTTCTACATTCCCAGCCTTCTATCCCACTTTGGGGCTCTAATGGATGGAATCTGCCTTATATCTGACATCTACTCTATGGGGAGCATGAAGAAGGAAGGAATCCACCTCAAACTTAGTCACAGGAACCAGGACTGGACATGGTAACGAATGTGGCTGGTCAGAATGAAACAATGGGTAGCAAAAGTCCAAGGCCTGTGTGAGAGTGGACCTGCCAAGTTGTATCTGAAGCATCGAGTCCAAGAAAGGAGGCAGAAAATAAGAATGTGAACAAAAGTGAAGAAGTAGACAACAAAACCTTGCAAGATGAGGAAGAAGGGGAAAAGAACTTTTATGAAATATCCAAGTGAAACCCATTCTCAAGGAGGAAATTGTTAACAGGGCCAAAGTTATTTGGACAACTCATCCTCCAAATTTGGTTGCCCAAAGACAGTGAAGTTCTATCTTTCAATCTTAGTACTGGCACACACTGTCCTCTAAGGCAATTCCTTGATTTCAGAGTCTTAGCTCCACTGGCATTAACAAAATTCTAAGCATAGTCCTATCTTGAATCTTTAATTATCCCCTGGCCAGACCTCTTCACTTTACTTGACTCTCCTGGACCTGTATCCCTGCCCTATGTCCATATCTGCTTGGTCCTCATGGTTTACTAACAAGAAAGAGATGAGTCATGGCTTTATACTATATTAAAGATTGCCACCATCGGCAAGGTGACAGCTACCTATATTGAAATTATATTGCTTAAGAGATCACACCAAATTCTAACATAGCGTGCATTATAAATTCCATCCAATGTCCCTGAAAACAAATTTTTAAGCTATGCACTTATTCCAATAGCATGACATCCAAATTATGACTTCATTCAATCAAATAGAAAAATTGGGGGAAAAAAAATCTTGGTCAAAGAAATTTCTGCTTTCTATGACTTATTGAAAATAGCTAGAAAGCCCAGACAAAATGTAAAAATCATTGACTTGAAGTCATTAGAAAGCTAGCAAAGTATGAAATTTTTCCAGAGAAAGAGGTGGGAAAAAACATACTCCAGAGATACAATACTGACATTTGAGGCTGCTTTTGCACCAGAGGCACTTGCTAACCCAGGAGAGATAGCTAAGAGGCTGAAAAGTGTTCTTGACAGCTCAAAGACCTAGGGAAATAAAAACTTAAGTCAAGGTCCCACCAAGGATGGGATCTGGTAAACACCACATATTTGCTTTAGGAAACCAAGGAGCTGACACAAGGATTAAGGGTAGACTGCAAGTAAATTAACCAAACTTCAAAAAGTCTATAGCCCTGGATTGCCTCATCTGAGTGGCCCAGAATATCTCAGTTTCTGAAATTGGATTAAAGTGGTCCCAGATTGCTTGCACACCTGGGAACTGAGGAAGCAAATAAAAATGTTCTCTAGTAAAAGATAACATTGTCAATGGTACAGTATTAGTGCTTCTCACCAATATTTCAAATTCTCTTCTAGGCACAGAAAAATATGTACTTCCCCATGCACTTAGATTTGGGAGTGGCCAAGTGACTTGCATGGACAATGCAGTATTTAAAAGCCAGTATACTATATCACTTGCTGGCCTTAGTGTTCAAGGTAGCATATGGTAATAGGGAGGTGATTTTAAAACAAGGACGTCTGTACTGCTGTACTAACAAGTAAACATTTTATACAGGCAAGATATAAATTTTTCTTTTATTAAGCCACTGAGATTTTACAGTTGTTTGTTACTATACCTTAACTTAACCCATCCTGACTGATACAGAGATTAGTACTGGAAATAGACTGCTACTGTAATGAAAATCTAAAATATAGCATTTGGTAAAGAGCAGCAGATGGTGAGGAAACTGTTATGGGAGGCTGTGAAGATGACTACCCATACTGGGAGATGGCAAATATTTATTAAATTTTTCACCCATCATGGCTAGGGAGTTAGATCATGTAACTAATGAGGAGCAAGAGATTGGAAAACAGAACACTGGTAGTGTGTGCTAGTTGCTATAGACTGTGTTTGCAAAGTATTGCACTAAAAAAATTAACTCGGGAAAGAATTGGCCAGTTAGCAATCAAGAATTTAAAGGCAGTTGTAATACAGGGGCTTTCTCAGGACTTGGGGGTTGTCCTGAGTGATGTTGTGGTGACAGATATAGGCCATTTTAGAGCAGCATATTCCATGCAGAACTGTGTCGGAGAGAGTGTGGCCTATGATGTGAACTGTGGTCTATGCTTAGTGGCAAAGCCTCAGGATGTGTTTATACATTGCAGGTGATGTGCCACACTAATGAAAGAATGTTTATGTGAGATATTATGGGAGGTATGGGAGGTGGAGATCACGGGAATCCCTGTAATTTTTGTGTAACATCTTTTAAAATATATATGAAAAATAAAATAAAAATAAAAAATTTAAAGGAATACAGAGAGTTCAGAAATTTGAGGTCCCATGGGTTTGGAATGGTGAATTATTTGGCAAAAGATAAAATCTGAAGAAAATTTAGAGCAACTAAGATCAATTAATACTCAGCCTCGTGGCAAATTATTGTTAAAATTTCTCAATGAATTAAAGTGTCTCAGGGCAAATACCAAAGTAAAGGCGTGTCACTTAAACTTTTCAACAGATTAAATTAATTAAGAGAAAGGATCAAATTAATGATGTAGTTCCAGTATATCATTTCAACTAGTCTAAATGAATCTTGGTCAAAAGCCTAAGAACATGACATCCCTACTCAATCGCTTTAGGCTCAGGTTAACTGTCATTTAATCAAGAATAAGAGATATGGGGATGAGAAAGCAAAGACATGACAATTTTAGGAATCAGGTCTCAAAAAAAAAAAAAAACCACCTCTGGATATGGATATGGCACATGGATCTAGTTGGAAACGTGTAGTTACAGAAATTACTAAGTTTTCAGGTATTTAGCCAGGACTATATAAAAAATAACTTTTAAAAACTTTTCAAGATTTAACACAACCTTTGGGCTCTAATCATCCACAGACAGAAGATGGACTTAGAAAAATACTCAACAGGGAGGACATATTATACAACATCTCTTATAGGTATGGTCAAGAAGGAAAAAATAAAGAGATGAAACTCTCAAAGGGCACACAAAGAAAAATGGATGGGGGAAGTCATCCTAAGAAGCAAAATTGTTAAATGAAAAGTTTTCCCTAGGCAGAGGGCTATTGAAATGTATTTCCAGGAAGAAATCATGGGTACTCTACTCTTCTTCTTTTAGAATGAAAATGTTTGTTGCAATTATCCTGTCCCAATTTACTCTCTGTATATTGATATGAAGAGGAAGATAATTTTTATCTTTTTAGTTCACTAATCTCTGGATCAAGAAATGCAATGTCTGGACATTATGCAAACACTACTGCACAAACACCCTGAAAGAAACACTACCATGCATCACAAAATGACCTGGATTTTCAGCACAGTGACATGAAGGGAGGAGATTTTGAGTTAATCACTGTGATGGTCAGTTTTATGTGCCAAGTTGGCTAAGTTACAGTGTCCAGTTGTTTGCTCAAACAACACTGGCTAAATGTTGCTATGGAGGTATTTTATAGAAGTGCTTAGCATCTACAGTCAGTTGACCTTAAGTAAAGGAGATTACCCTTAAAAAAATGAATGTGGCCTGATCCAGTTGGCAGCCTTCCAAGCAAAAAACTGGGGTTTCAAGAGATAAGAAATTCTATCTCAAGACTAAACCATCTACTCCTCTCTGAGTACCCAGACTGCTAGCCTGCTTTATGGATTTCAGACTCAAGACTTCAATATTACTACTGGAATTTCCAGACTGCTGACCTGCTTTATGTATCTTAGACCTGCCAGTCCCAACAACCACATAAACCAATTTCCTTAAAAATAAATCTCTTACATATGTGTACACACATATATACACATGTATACCTGTATCCTGTTGGTACTGTTTCTCTGCTGAACCCTGACTAATACAGTCATGTTTGGGGAAAGAGAGGATGAATTTGATTTGAAGGAAAGAGAGTGAGCCTAATAGTTGGTTACCAGAAGAACAGTCTATGGTAGACACTAATGCTCTTCTCCACTATTTCCAGTTTTCCTCTCCCCTTCTAGACCAGGGGAGGATTGCATTTCCCTGTCCTCTTGCTTTGGCTAAAAATATGTTCATGGAAATGCTCTGTGCATTTCCAGGTAGAAGAATTTAAAAATTTAATTCTCCAAATGTTCCTCAATCTTGGCAATTGTGGAAGCAGTTGTTAATGTGGAGATATCATAAGAATAAAGCAAACTAAAATGCTAAAGCAACATGTGAAGAATAGCTATACTTAAGAGTTACCTGATCTCATTTCCATGAGCAAAAATATTTTTTTGTTGTTAAGACATTAAGATTTTGAGGTTGTTATCACAGCATAATAAAGATTACCTGACTGATACTTTAATAAAAACTTTAAATTATTCAACAAGTATTTTAAATATATCATCCAGCACATATACAAATATAATGCACCCAGAAAAAAATGCAAGAAAGCATAAACAAAATCTAACATAATTCCAGAAATTGGAATTATCAAACACAAATTGTAAAATGACTATGTTTATTATCTTCTCATATTGATTCTAACTTAATTCAACAGTGGTCTAAGAATATACACTGTATACTTTTAATCCTGTGAAATTTTTAAGACTTGTTTTATTGGTCAATATATAGTAAATTTTGGTTAATACTCTACTTATACTTGAAAAGAATGTTTATTCTGCAATTATTGGATGCAGTGATCTAAATATGTTGGGTCAACTTGGTTAGTTATGCTTTCCAACTATTGTATATCATTCTGGACTTCTGTCTTTTTCTATCGGTTAATGAGATAGGAAAAGTGTTAAAGGTAGTGTTAAACTCTTCCAGCGTGATTGTGAATTTTCTTAGCTCTTACATGGTTCTATTAATTCTTGCCTCATATATTTTTATTGTAATGTCCTTGTTTGATAGAGTAATCAACTTTAAAATTGTGTTGTTATCCTGGTTAAGTAGTTTGTCATAATGAATTGTCTTTTTTTACCTAAAAAATATAAAATAAAGTAGACTTTAAGGCAAAAAGTGACATTCCTAAATAACACATGAGTAAAAGACAAAATCACAGACTTCTGAGAAGATAGCATCAGAGTAGGTTGGCAGGGCTCAACTCTCTTACAAAAACAGTGGAGGAAGAGCAAAAACATGTCTGAGGGAGCTGCTTTGGGAGTTTACAGACCAGGAGAGTGCTGCACACTGTCCAGGAGGGAGTGGGACAGACAGACAAAGAGGCTGAAGCAAAAAACATGAGTTACTAGCCCCCATGACTGGAAATGGCATTCAACTCCCACCCTCAAGGCAAATGATCAGAACAACCTGGGTAAAACCAATGGCTCACTGCAGCCACATGAGAGAGGAACAGATCTCTTTCTCCCTGGGAGAAGGGAGGGTACGGCAGAAGGTGGAGAGTGGTTTCTCTTCTGTGACTTTGGCGAGTGGAGCCCATTTTAAATCTTGGCTCTGGCCAGATCAGAATCACCAGAGAGTGGAGAATGAAAGAGACACCTCCATGGAAAGGTTCAGGGAACAGAACCATCTTCTGGCAGGTCAAGAAACTGCAAGAAGTAAAAGCACTTTTTGGAGTCTCTCATGTCCAAGGCCCCCTTGATCAACTCTGCACACCATTAGTGGATCCCTGGCAATGTTTTGATAACTTACTTGGTCAATCTGAAAGATTTTGAATAAGTTGAACCAAAAATCAAACAAGAGCCTTGAAAGAAAACCACTAGGCAAGAGAGAGGAATTGACAGAGTAAATTAACCAACATAATCAGATGCCTAGATATATCAGCAAAAAAAAATTACAAGCCATACCAAGAACCAGGAAGATATGGCTCAGCCAAAGGGTCAAATCAAAATCCTGACAAGACACACAATTTAAGACAACTAATCAATGATGTTCACACAAATCTCCTAAAAAAGATAAAGGATAGTAAGAAGACAGTAGGAGAACATAAAGAACAATTTGAAAGCCTGCAAAGAAAAGTAGCAGAGCTTATGGGAATGGAAGACACAACAGATGGGATTGAAAATACACCCATATGGACATAATCTATGGTAAATTGAAAGAGTATAGTTACATATTGAAGGATAGGACAGGTGAGTAGAGATTTTACTGGGTTTGGTGGTGCAGGATTAACAGGCGGGTAGATTAGAAAGGACAGGTTAGAACACCCAAGGCATGTGACTATGAATCTTGTCATCCCATGAGCCAAGACAGGGAAGAGTCATATGACCCAGGGGGTGGGGAGGAAGGAAGAGAAAAGATCAAATGGGGTATTTAGTGGTCATGGGAAATATTCTTCATTACCTTACAGTAATGGACACAGGACATGATAAATATCATCAAAAATAATTAAACTGTACAGTCTAAATTGTAAACTATACTGTAAACCATTGACAATTTTTAGTTGCTATATTTTACTATCTGTATAACAGTTATAACAATGCTAACCTTCATTTAAAAAAAGAAGGTATTAATATGGGGTGGGGAAAGGGGAGGGAGGTTGGGTATGGGGGAGTCTCTAGCATTCCGTGTGTGACTTTGCTGTGACCTAAAACTTCTTTGAAAATTAAATCGAAATTTGGGAGACACTGGGGAATGAGAGGGGGAAGGTGTCACGGTACACTGGATACAGTGATAAAAGGAAAAAAGAATAATTTCTTTTAAAAAAGGATTTTTTTTGTTTTTTTTCCCCATTTTTTCGAATGTCCCAATCCACTAATTATATTTTATTTTTAGTTTAGTTTCTTTTTTTTTCTTTTGAGTTTCCTTGTCCTTATCTCTTGCATTTAAGCTTATCATTATTATTTCTTTTTCCTATTAATTGTATTTTGTTATTATATGGGCTTCATGTTCAAGGAAGGTTTAGATCACAGAAGGGTTACAAGGGGGGCTGCAGAGGATCATTGGTGGGGGTTGTTTGGGATGGGGGATTCATGGGAGTAAGTCCATCTGAATATAC
>JAQZBX010036202.1:0-24271 GCA_029593785.1 Cabassous unicinctus
TTAGAAGAGGGACTATATAAGACTTAGTAAAATGAGTAACTCATGTAAACAGTGTAGAGTAATAGGAATAAAAAAGTGGAGTATCATCAATGAAATGAGAAACTGAATAGAGAAAAAAGTATAGATTGACTTGAAAGTCCAGAATGATGAGGAGAGAGAGAGAGAAAAGAAAGGACAAAAAGAAAAATGTTAATAAAAATAGAAAACAGAATAGACAAATAGAAATAGAAACCAGTAAAAATGAGAACTAAATAAAGAAAGGTGGAATGTAAGAACCACAACAGAAAGCAGAAGATAGAAAGATGAAGGAAAGAAAAGAGATAGCATTGGTAGACAACATCCATATATACAGAAAATGGGAAATCAAGGAAGAAGAAGCACAGCAAAGAAGAACGAATCACAGCAAAGAAACAAGCACAGCAAAGTGGAAACACTTAAAAAAAAAGTGGTGAGGGAAAAAAGAAAGAAAGCAAGAAACAAAAACAAACAAAGAAACACACAAGCAAGCAGTCAAACAAAAACTAAGGAAGGATAACATTCCTTCTTAGGCCCCTGTGGAGCACCACAGGATGCCAGTGTTCATCAATGTGTTATCCTGCAGCCTTCTCTCTGCAGATTTTGAAGCTGGTTTTAGCGAGTAAACTAAGTTAATTTTTTTTAAGTAACCTTTTTTGGAAAAATAAGGGATCCAATAGACACTAACACAAAAATAATGTCTATTTTTCCCCTGTCCTAAAATATCAGCTGAGGTTTGATATCCTGGTGTATCACTACTCTAGGAGGAGCCAGGAATCCAACTACGGACCTCATATATTCAAGGTGGAAACGCCTCCTCTGAGCTAAACTTTCAGTGAGCTCTTCAGAAAGCTATCCAGTCACTTTCCGAAAAGGAGGTTTGGCTCTCCTAATGCAGAAGGATTCAACAGGCTGTGTGAGCAGAATCCCTCTCCCTTCTCCTGGTCAGGTTGAGTTCCCTTTTGAAATTCAAATGGTACCTTGCTGACAAAATTTACCACACAGAAATGATTCTCCACCCTCTTCTAGACGACCTCCTCTTCCCAGGGAACAGTAAATAGGCTCTTGGAAACTTATTAAGTGCTTCCTATTGCCTGGCTCCCTTAGGGAAGTTGTTGAGATTTTGATAGTTTTCAGTGTGGAACTAGTCAGTTGTCTGACTCTACCCTCTCACAAGCCATGTTTCTCTATCCTGGGGTAGTTAGATAAATCAGGCTTCCTCAGCAGACTTACCTGTCCCCTCTGCCTGGTGCCACCTAGAGCCATCTGGTGTGCTCCCCAAAGCTCAAAGGGGGTCCAGGCAACCAAACCCACATAAAGGAAACCCCTCTCCACCCTTTGCCAGAACCCTCCCACTCTCAGAGAATGCTGCCTCTTGTTCGGTGGCTAGCCTGAGTCGGGGCTCACCCTAGCGCTTTGCCCCGAGGATGGGGCTTAGCCATCCATGGTTTCCAGCCACAGGTCTAAAAACTCACAGTTTTGTCTTGAGCAATCTATCTCCCTGACCATCTCCCTCCAGACTGATGTTCCAAAGACTTCCATTCTGTGGGATCCAAGAAGAGATCACTTGGGCAGGATCTTGTCCCCACTCAGCAGTATTTTGTGAGAGATTTATGGTGAGCACCCACTTAAACTGATGCCATCTTGTTGCCTCCCCAGTGTCTTCTTAATATCCTTTACTTCTTAGTCATATTTTCTTTAAATTTTTTGAAGTGACTTAAGGGAGTTTTGTGATTATCAATGATTAATTATCTTAAATCTTGTATCTCTTTAGGATATTTCATTAGTCATTTTGGCTAGGCCATCTCTTCTTGTATCTTAGTATGGCTTGTTATTTTTTCCCGATGAATATGTTGTAAATTTACTTTGATGGACAAATTCTCCACCTTATATACTGTATTTTTTAAGAGCTCTTCTTTGAATTTGGTTCAATTTACTCTAAGTCTTTAGAATTGCCCAGCTAAAGTTATAAAAATAAAGGCAGGAACTCACTAGTGAGCACAAATTTTCTCCCAGTTGTATGATACAGAGAGCACTGATAAAAGATTATGTTCTTACAGTTTCCTGACCAGCCATCACATGGCACTCATCAGCGTACCTTTCAGCAGGGTTGTTTTTATCTGGGCTTTCCTTTGTTCCTGTGTGAATCTCCAGAGTATAGATTCAAAGCAGGCTCTGCTGTCCAAATTTATTGAAGAAAAACATCCTGACTTCCATTTCTTTTTCCCTTGAAACAGCTGACAAAGAAGAAGATGTCTGTTCCCATCTCAGTCAGCTGCAGTGAGCCAGGGATTTTACCCCAGCTTAATATTTTGGGGGTCAGGGAGGGGAACCATTCCCAGCCAAGGTTGGGGTTAGGTAGCTCACATTTGTTGTTTCTGCTTCTTCACCTCTCCAGGAGTTGTTAGCACTGTCCTGGACTGATGACCCCTGAAGCAGGTCTCTCAGACAGCTTTTGGCTCTTTCTCCATAGTTTTTGTGAGAGTATTGAGCTCTGCCTGTTAGTATGAAGCCATGTTCCCACATTTACCTCATGTCCATTTTTAATGGCTTCTACAATGAAAATATCCCAACAGTCAATGATGAATGCATAAAGATGTTCATCAGAATATTATTTACTGAAAATTGCCCAAAACCTGAGTGTATTTAAATAGTAGATTAGTGAAAGAAATTATAATAAACTCAAAGGGCTACAGACATCAAAAATCATCTATCAATATAGAAAAATGTTGAGTATATTACTGAGTAAAAACAATTGCTTTCTTATATAATTTCAGTTGTATTAAAATAATATATTTATGTTTTTATTATATGAGTGGATGTATATATGTTTACATATGAGGAAAATTTTCTAGGAATATATACTTTAAAATATTAAGTGAATATCTCTGTATTATGGACTTACATTTGATTTGGTTTTTGTTTTGGATCATTTATTATCTCTTTTTAAGTAAAATAACATAATTTTTAAAATAAAGACAGTTATATTGTCTTCAAAAACTATATGGCAAACCTCAGCTTTCCTGATATACTTGAAGGGGGAATAAGGGACAATGCAAGTCCCTGACATCTGCATGGAAACATCTCCAAAAACTGTGGTGACAAGTTGGGTTTTGTTTTTCTGGCAAAAGTTTAAAGAGCTTATTTTATCACAAAACAGGAAAAAAATGTGTACTGTATAGTTCAAATATGTAGATGAATTGCTGAACCTCAGAGACAGTTAAAAGAACTATTTTCATAATATTCTTACAATCTTCCTCTTCTTTGGTCTCCTAAATTTTGGCATAGATATATCCAACTACATAAACCCAGCACACTTGTCATTTTTGTTATTGATGGTGGTGATTGTGAAATTGTTGGCAGTGGTGGTCTTTGTGTGTGTTTGTGTGATGGATGGGTTGGAGTAAAAGGTCAGGGACAGAAAGGGTCAAAGAAATAATAATTGCAATATTACCTCAGAAAACCAGGCTATCCATTTCTAATGTGACATTAAATTGCAAGTATTTTATCATTAATGTGGTATCTTGGTAACAAACCCAACTAAATAAAAATATTGATCTGATAATTCATTATTTCTCTATAGACTTTCCCACCACATTTTAAGTTTTAGAGGGTGGGAACTTTCAATCCTCTCTACAACCTCTTAATAACCATCAAATGTGATTCCCAGTAGTACTTAAACCTTCCTATAATAATCTCTTTGCCAAAAAATTGAAGAGCATTGTATATAACCTTAGAATCATGATACTGACAATACTTCATCTGCCTACCTGAACTTCTACAGCTTGTCTGGAAAAGTAAGAGACAGTACTCGTACAGTATGGTGAAAGACAAAGTTGGACCCAGGCAGACACTGAGACCCAGAAAGAATTTATGGATTCCAACTTTTCATCTAAATTGTGTTTTTTTTTCTCTTAAGACTGTACAGTCTTACTTCCTTCATCATGATTCAAAGGGGTTCAATCCAAGTTTTGTTGATATTAAATGAAACAATTTGTATATAATGCACTTTTATTGCAATGTGTTTTCAACAGAGGTCTACAACCATGTGGAGGTAAAAAAGGAAAACATAGTCCTCAAATTATTTTGGATGGAGGGGGGAAATAGAGATGGTAAGTGAGCTTCACAATCATAAGGAGATTATTGTATGCTGATAAGAGACCAAAGATATTTTATCTGTAGTCACACAAATGGGTATTTGAATCTCTTCACCCACAGTTTTTAGACCAATGATTTTGGGTGAGTTTAGGAACTCTCAATTATTTTCTCTTCAAATTTAAATGGAAATAATAAATTTATACTATATATTAATTATGATGAAACATAAGACAATAATTTGAACACATACAGAGAATATTTTTAGAAGCCTGATATCAAATAGCTGCTTATTAATGTAGTGCATTGTTTTAATCATAGCTACATTTAACAACATTCTGAATTGCAAAATGGGGTGAGAATACTGAACACTTGACTTCCTTATATCATCCCACTTCCTTACACAAATATATTTAATTACATTGATTTGTGAATTACTTCCAATTTTTAAGGAATCATACTTTAAGTGTTTTGGATACTCATTCTTTTTGATGATAGGTTAATAATCCCATTGTTAATTTTCTTCTCATGGCCATAAAGGGCTTCCTGTGACTAAAATGGTTAAAAGCTTGCAGTATTTTGTAGAATATATGGCTATTTCATGAGTTGAATCACTTCCTTACATTGGAATGTAAGCATGTTAATCAAATGAGCAAGTATAAGTTTTCATTGGAATGTAAATATACAAGGCTCTTTGGATGGTTATTACATTATGTGCTAAAATCGAACTTTTGAAGATATTCAGCAGGTTTGGATTCAGAAGAGATGTGGATTAAGAATTGGTTGTGGAAAAAAAGATGGCAGAAATTTTTTTTATAAGATTAGAAAATTATGTGGACTATAAACACCAGAGTTATACATCAGAAATACACCTTGGTGAAAACCTAGAATAAAGGCCTGCATTGCACCTTGTGTGGTGAATATTACTGTCTAAGAGGACTGCTGGATAGTTTCTCCTAAAAGGTTTTAAATACTTACTACAAAACAGAATTACTTTTTTTCCCCTAAGAAATATAAGCTGGCATTTTCAACATATATTTGCATTTATTTACATCTATTTACACTCTTTCAAGATCATCTCTGGAAGAAACTGACACATAAAAGCACACATGTTACAAAGTCTGACACAGCAGGAAGTTGACATGGTGCAGCTCAAAGTCTAGCAAGTTCTTGTTCTCTTCTTTATTCAAACAGTTTCTGTCACAAGTGACAACGTCCCCTGTCTTTATCCACAAAATGCAACTTGCAGTAACAATAGACAGGGTTATGAATGCTCTTGTAATACAGGATACCTTTCAAGTTCTGGAAGACAGCATTTTACAAACAATACAGAAGAATGCAAAGATGGGGCCAAATAGAGAATTTTCTCTTAGAAAATCAGGATAGACTTAGGTGTATGAAAATTGAACCAGTTTTATAGAATGTGATTGAGATTCTAGAAAAGGGATATAGAGGTGAGCAAAGATACCAGCAAGAGATCCAGAAGAGAAGTGAAATGTGAAATAATGTGTAGAACTGATTTCTCTCTTTCACTTATTATTTAAAAAATCACAGTGAATGCAGAGATCACTCTGAAAATTATGGTCTTAATACATACTCCTTTAATATTAGTTAATCAACCAGAATTATTTAAACAAAGCCCATCCACACTTGGATATATTACTACACAAATAGATCAGACTGAATGCATTATTATCAAATGCAAAAGCTAGGAATAAATGTGAATCATAATAGCTAGATGCTGACTTTTCCACATTTTTCAAGTTTGTCATGGAGGATAACCAGTGTAGTAATGATTTAGATTTCTCTTCCCATTTCAGAATGAAAAGAAGGCTGGAAAATTATTTGACTATTGCAAAGTCAGCATTTACTTCTAAAAAGTTTCCCAGAGAACATACAATGTGATTATTTTCCTAATCTTCAGTAATTTAGGGAAATTCATTATCTTCTTAGCCCAGGCATCTTTTTTGATAGGTCTTAAAAATGTGTGATGAATCCCAGGATGTCTTTGTGTAAAGATTATATTCTGAGGCATGACCTTTGCAGTTCTGATTTAGTGGGTTTGAGATAAGCCTGTCAATCTATATTTTCAAGTGCCAATAGATATTTATAATGCTCTTAGCCCACAGATTAGCCTTAGATACTTCTTCCAGTGGACAGATAGAGTATGCCCACTTTGCTGGTGTGATAATGAGCTATTCAAAACACTCTGCAGATGTGGATGAATGCCGAAAGAATACTGTCTGCTCACCCCCCAAAACCGATACTAATATAATTGGCAGCTACTTTTGCACTGGGTTTGCTCCAACTAATGGAACACCAACTTTCAGACATGAACTAGAATGTAAAGGTGAGTATTGATAAGCCCTATTGCCAACAAGAAGACAAAACATCTCTAGCCAACAAAGTTGATGTTTGCTAACTTGTTGCAGTAAAGGAGAGCACACTCCATGAAGAAGTATGGGATTCTCTATAAGAGGAATCTAGAGTGTGCTAGTTTTAGAGTTTAGCCTTATGCTGGGTGACTTTGAGGAGGGCTTAAGAAAGCAACAATTTTCTTTCTGTAATTGCTTATGTCAAGAAATGGGGGACAATTTGATGAATGAATATCTTGTGTTTTAGCTACAATAGGCGAGGAATGAAAGAATGGATAAAGCCCTTTGGGAAGATGAACAGCCACACATATTAGCCAAGAAAGGGGAATGGTTAGTGTGATGGTTAGGCTAATGTGTCAACTCAGCCAGGTAATTGTGTCCAGGTGTTTGGTCCAGCAAGCACTGGGCTAATTGTAATACAAGAGCAATTATGGACTTCAATCACCAGTGAGTTTACTGCATGGATGGCTGATTACATCTGCATCAATCAGGGAGATTACATCATCAATGTGTGGCACTTTTATCTAATCACTTGAATGACTTAAAATGGGAAGTGATTTCAACATTCAGAGAGAATTTTCCAGCTCGTCATTGGACAGGCAACTTCTCCCAGAAACTCATCAACGACCTTTCATCAGACTTTCATCATCGGAGCCACTGGTTTGCAGCCTGCCTGTGGAATCTGGACTTGTGCATCCCCACGGTCATGTGAGAAACTCTTTTAAAATCTCATATTATTGACAGATATCTCCTGTTGATTCTGTTTCCCAAGAGAACCCTGACTAAAACAGTTAGTAAATTTTAAGAAATACAAATTCTAAAAAAATAAATAAATAAAAAATACAAATTCTGAAGCCTCACCTCAAGCCTACTGAATTGAAACTCTCAATGTTGGACCAGCAATATAAGGACAGGCCTTCCAGGCAATGTGATATATCCAGAGATTGAGAATCACTGTCTTAGGCCAATTTACATTGAGTCCAAAACAATCATTAAAATTTTTCTTGGGGAATGGATGTGGCTCAAGCTGTTGAATGCTTGCTTCCCATATGGGAGGTCCCAAGTTCAGTTCCCAGTGCCTCCTAAAAGCAAAATAAAATAAAAACAAAAACAAACAATAAGCAAAACAAACAAAAAATCCAACTCAGGAGAGCCAACATAATGATTTCCACATTCCCACATAAAATGTCTTGGGTTCAATCCTTGGTCCAGGTTCCTCAAGTAAACATCTTGATTGAAAAAACTTCTGGAAAGACGGTGTATTAGAAAAACAAAGATATGATTGTGTTACAATGAACCAAATACATTGTGTAACATATTGTACGATTCCAAAATAATTATATGTATCCAGGACTTTTAATTAAGAAATGTATGTTTTTGTTAAAGTGTATTTTCTTTTCAGTTTTCAATTGTTTATATTTCCAATTATTTAATGTACAAAATAAAGCTTAAGAAAAACAAAAAGAAATAGAAAAGGGACCCTCTCTTTTCATAGAAAAATTGCTAAATCACAAGAAGAAATGGCCTGGGAAAAAAGTTCCAGGGTACAGGACATGAGGGGAAGGCTGGACATGACCCATTACAGAGAAATACACAGGAAAGGAACTTCACGTTAAGACAGTGTGTAGACTGCAGCTGTACCTGCCAGTGCCTTCCAATCTATGAATAGAAATCATTTTATTCCCTGGTCTCTGGTCTGTGACTTCAGAAAAAGAAGACCAAAGGTATTCACCTCCCCAGGAAAATAGAGAGAAAGGTATGTAGCCTAAGTTTGATTCAACTTTTGACCCACAATTTTGGTCTGCTGTGTCCCAGGAGCCCATTCAGGACAGGTGAGGCCTTTCATTTGTTTGTCTTGGGAGTCAGCATAGGACAAAAGAGATCCATCTCTCTCAAATATCCTCCTTACTGGCTAGGATTGGTTGTTGAAGATGAAGAGAGAAGTGGAATTATTTCCTAACCTTGAAAATAGAGGAGGATGCTAGCATAGGTTGGAAAACTGTCCCTTAGAATGTTTGATTTGTGAGGTTCTTAGCCTCCTAGCAGGAGCCTTTGTCACATTGATTCAGTCTGTGTTGCCTCAAACAGGCTTTAATCCAGCTTTGAATTGAGAAGCCTGCTAGAGATTGCCATCAGCTTGTCAACCATGGAAGAGCATGTGAAGTAATTATAAGTAAATAAGAAAGAGAGGCTTTTTCCAGCCTTTCCAGCCTCCCTCTCCTAGTCCTTGGAACTAGCTATGCAACCCTTTGCAGTGTCCAAGGCCCATATTTGTGCAACTAACAAGGACAATCCTCAAGACCTAGAACAGGTTGAACCAAGAGTCAAAGAACTTCAATAATACAGTATTCTGCCACTAAATCCCTCCAAAAGAGAGAAAAAATGAACAAAAGAGTAAACTCATTGTCACAATCAGATGCTTAGACATAAGCATTAAATTTCAATCAATACCTAAAATTGGAAGAAATGGCCCAGGCAAAGGAACATATCAAAGACACAAATGAGACACAGGATTTGAGACAACTAATCAAGAAGTTTCAAACAAATTTCCAAAATCAAATTAATGAGTTTGAAAATATATTAGTGAAAGGGGTGCTGATGAAAAATAACAGAAATCTTTTGGCTTTTAAAAAGTGTATTTATTTGGGACAGAAGTTTACAGTTACAAAGTAATAAAGTATAATTTTCTTCCCTCACCAATGTCTGTTGCCATGTGTTTGAGCAAGTTGGATGCTGATGTCTGCATGGGTTCAGCCTTCCTCTTCCCTAAGGCTACATGGTCCCAGCTTCTTTCAATAAGAGCTGTAGGCTGGGATAAATCTCATCTCTATCCCGGGACTCATTTCTCTCTAGGCTCAACTGCTGCATTCTCTCCACATGATCTGCTGTACGCTATCAGGCTGTCTCTCTCCCTGGGGCCTCTACTGTGTCTATAGAACTGTCTCTAGTACTCTGTGTTCTTCTCCACTGTGATTAGTTCCCAAGGCTCAAGAAACTCTAACTTCTCCTCTACTATGTGTTTTCTCTGTGAGTCCCTGCCCACCATCTTAACAAGGAGATGTTAAGAATCTCAACATCTTACTGATGTGGCCCAATCAAAGCCCTAATCATAATTTAATCAAATAAAAGTGAAACCTCTGAATTTAATATAATCTAGTACAAACACAGGAACAGACAAGTTTAAAAACATAATCCAATATCTATTTAGTGAATTCATAAATAATGCCAAACATCTACTGAAGACAATATGGTGAAAGAGATAAATGACATCAAGAAAGCCCTGAAAAAAAGGGAAGATGTTGGGTATATTGGAATTCCCTGTAATCTGTATGTGACTTTACTGTGACCTAAAAATTGTTTGAAAACAAAATGGAAAAAAGTAAGAAACTGGGAAATAAATGAAGAAATTGTCACTGTACATACAGCACAACAGTGATATAAGGCAAAATGACAAAAATTTTTAATATTTTTGTTTGTTTATTTATTTTTATATTTTAAAAGATGCTTAGATTACAAAATTTTAATATTTTTCATAATTTTTATCCCAATCTTTTAATTATTTTTTAATTTTAGTTTTTTAAAAATTTTATGTATTGTATTTCTTATATTTAAACTTATCACTATTATTTCATTTTCCTATTATTTGTATTTGGCTATTTTATTGGCTTCATTTTTGAAGAAGCTTTGGATCGCAGAAGGGTTATAACATGGACAGGGGAGGATCATTGTTGTGGGGTGCCAGTGATGTGGGATACATGGGAGGAAGTTCACCTAGGCATACATATAAGTTATATAAATATGTTCAAATGTTCATGGGGCATTGTAACACTTGGCAGGGACTCACAAAATAACCAAGAGAATATTGAATTCCCATCCTGGAGACCCCAGCCACATTCTCTAGTGGAGCAAAAATAGTCCCCCAAGTGCAGGGACAATACCTGGCAAAGGAGGATGATCCACTGATGGGCCATTGATATTGATGACCATCGCTATGAGCCTTTGTTCTTGAAATTGAAACTTAGCCTAGTTTTGTGGAGTGCCAAAGAGTTGCCTCATGAGAGCCTCTTTGTTGCTCAAATATGGCATTTTTGTAAGCCAAGCTCAGCATATAAATGTATTCCTTTCCCCCAGCATGGGACATGACTCCCAAGGATAAGCTTCTCTGGTACCGAGGGATTACTACCAAGCACCAACTAGTAAAACTACTGGAAAAAGACCTTGAATAAAAAGGGGAAAAGGTAAAGGCAAATGAGTTTATATGGCTAAGAGACTTCAAAGTGAGTCCGGAGGTTATCCCAGAGGTAATGCTTATGCACATTTCAGCATGATCTCATAGACTGACAAAGTGGATACTACCCCAAATAGTGAGGACCCTGAGGGCTCTAGATATGCCCAGGTCCTATGGTCAGTGCAGATAGCTCCAGAGATTGGTGCCTTGCTAGAAGGTCCTACTTTGGAGTTTGTGCTCCTCAATTATGGATTCCCTACATATGGCTGATCTGTCCTTTCTATTTGAACCTATACTTGGTGCTGGAGTTCATAAGTATACCTCCAAGAGACTGGAATCTTTGGGTTGTCCATGTGCCAGGTGGGTCTAGAGTCTCAGCGGAGTTGCAGCACCTACACTCCAGTTCATTGCACTCACCCAGGACAACTAACAAGGAGGTGAGGATTGACAACCAACATACCAAGGAAACAAGAGAGCCTACAATGGCAAGCAAGAAAGTCCCATCCATTGGCTGTATGGGATCAAGGTCCCCTCTCAATTAGAGGTGGAGTGGACATCACCACACCTGAATCCTCAGGAATGGGGAATGAACTATGGACTAGAATGGACTTAAAAGTATTCTACCATAGACCTATTGTGATTCTAGCAATAGAAGGAATTATAACATTGATGTGGAGACAGTGGCCACTGGGGGCTCTGGGGGCAGGGAGAAGGAAAGACATTTGTAATGCCAGTACTTTTTCAGAACTTGGCAATCACCTTGAATGACATTGCAATGACAGTTATAAGGCACTTTATATCATCCCATAACATGCAGAACTGTGTGAGAAAGAGTGTAGACTACAATGTGAGCTATGATCCATGCTCACTGACAATGCCCCAAGATGCTTTTATCAATTGCAGTGAATCTGCCACACTAATGAAGGATGTTGTTTATGTGGTAGGGTGTGGAAGGTGTGGGGATTGGGGCATATAGGAATCCATATATTATTTGTGTAACATTTATGTAGCCTAAGTATCATTTAAAAATGCAAAAATAAAAAAGAAGACACTTAGTGAGCACAAAGAAGTGTTTCCCAATCAAATAGAATAGTAACTGAGCTCATGGGAATGAAAGACACAATACATGAAATTGAAAACATGTCAAAAGCGTAAAATAGCAGCCTCAAAAGGATAGAAGAAGAATAAGTGATAGCAAAGACAGAACAGTTGAAATTGAAGATATAAAAGAGCAGAGACAGAAAAAAATGGAAAAATATTCAGCAGGGACCCAGAGGACAAAATGCAACAACATATATGTCAGGGGAGTTCCAGAGAGAGAAGAAAAATGAAAAGGGACAGAAAGAGTATTTCAGGAAATAATGGCTGAAAAATTTCCATCACTTATGAAAGAAATGAACTTAAATGGCCAAGAAATGCAATTACCCCAGTCAGAAAAATCTGAATAGACCTACTCAAAAACACATACCAATTAGAAGATCAAACATCAAAGATTAAGAGAAAATTCTGAGAGCAACAAGGAAGAAAAAACCATCACACACAAGGAATACCCAGGAAGACTTAATGCAGATTTCTCTTTGGATACCATGGAGGCAAGAAGACAGGAGTATGATACAATTAGGATTCTGAAAGAGAAAAATTGCCAGCTGAGATTTCTCAATCTAGCAAAATTTTCCTTCAAATAAGAAGGTGAGTTTAAAATATTCACAAACAGAAACCGAGAGTTCATAAAAAAGGATCCATTTTTTCAGGAAGGGAACCTTAAACTCAAATGAAAAAGACCAGAGATAGAGACTTGGAAGATGGTGTAGAAGGCAAGAATTGCAAGAAGTTTAACCAAATATTAAAAGACAGACCAAAATAAACTATTACATACAAAATCCAAAGAATAAAATGGTTGAAGTAAATAAGGCATATAATGTGATAAAATTGAATATGAATGGTTTAAAGTCCCTTACCAAAGATATAGATTGACAGAATGGTTAAAAAACACATCTGGACAACTAGCAAGATGGCGGTAGTGTAAATAGCTACTAGAATCAGCTCCTGCTATGGGGCAGTTAGTAATCACCCAGAGTTATCTAGAGCACTTGTTTGAGGGCTCCAGGAGACAAGAGGTGCATCTTGCAACATCCTTGAAAGAATGGAAGGAGGAGACTGCCCATCTGCAGAGAAAATTCATAAGTAGAGCACTCCAAGCTAAGCAGGCTGGTGCCCATCCTCCACTGGAGGCACAAGCCACCTCAGCAGCTGTTCTGTGGCTGGAATTGAATGTTCCACTTCCCAAAACAGGGGAGGAAGAGATGGTTGGGCACCAATTTCAGTTACTGATTAGTAAATTCAGCAGGATAAAGCATAATCCTAAGAACGGCTAAAGTTTGACCTTGCCCAAGTCAGAAAGAGGCCAGTAGTTGCCTGATTAGTAAATTCAGCAGGAAAAAGCATAATGCTAAGAACAGCTAAAGTTTGAACTTGTCCAAGTCAGAAAGAGACCAATAGTTGCCATCTTAATGCCATGCCTGACATGAGGGGAAGCAGGAGTGATGGAAAATCACAGTACTGATAGGGACTGGCTTTCTCCCATCTAGATCAGATTGCTGCTGTAGCCTAAGCCTGAGGCCCACCTCAGGTAGGGAGGAAGTTGGGGGAAGCTGTGCCAACCTCATGGGGAAATTACAGGCCGCAATGTGGAGAACAGTGATCATCCTACTTTAGCAGTGCAAGCCACTCCAGGAGTTATTCTGTGGCAGTCATTGGAAGCTCCATTTCCCAAAAACAGGGGAGGAAGAGACGGTTGACAACTGATTTCAGCTACTCATCAGTAAATTTGGCTGGCTAAAGTATAACCCGAAGAACAGCTAAAGTTTGAGACTTTCCAAGTCAGAAGGATGCCAGTAGCCACCTTGGTACCACTCCCAACATGAGGGGAAGCTAGGCTGACCCAGATTGGCCTGCAGCCCTAGCCTAGGATTCAGCCCCACCTCTAGCAGGGAAGAAGCTGACGGGCCCTGCACCAGCCTATCCAGGTAACAGCAGGTACATTTAGCTGGCACACATTGAATAATCAGAAACCTACTTGGGCAAATGTGGTTACTTTGGACCTGCACTCTATAGATTGCTGCCTACACCTGCAGCTCCATCTCTGCCTCAGGCAGGGGAGAAAGGAGTGTGAAGCTTCATCAGTCTCTCCTGGCAACTATAGTCTAGGCCTGCATGAGTTGGTTTATTCCATACAGCTCTGGCTCTGTCCCTACCCCTGACAAAGGAGAAGGTTGGTCCTTGGGGCAATGAGGGTAACTTGAGCCTCTCCAGCTTATAGCATAAACTACATCCTTGGCTCCTACTATACAACCAGCAAGGGAGAAAGGGCAGAAAGCCCTAAACTAAAGACAAAAACTGCACCCAAAATAAATACTCTAGTAAGCCTGATGCCAAGACAGCAACAAAAAATTCAATCCACACCAAGAAACAAAAAGATATGTCCCACTTAAAGGAGCAAGATAAGCCTCCAGATGACATAATGGAATTGAAAGAACTAATCATAGATGTTTTCAAACAAATTTCCTTAATAAATTCAATGAGACGGCTAAAGAAATTAAGGATATTAAGAAGACATTGGATGAGAACAAAGAAGAAATTGAAATCATACATAGAAAAATAGCAGATGTCATGTGAATGAAAGGTGCAATAAATGAAATTAAAAATACACAGGAATCATATAATAGCAAATTTGAGAAGGCAGAAGAAAGGATTGGTGAGCTTGAAGAAATGGCCTCTGAAAGTGACCATACAAAAGAACAGATAAAGAAAAATTGGAAAAACTTGGACAAATTCTCAGGGAACTAAAGGACAGTGAGAGATGTTCAAACATACATGTTATGGGTGACCCAGAAGGAGAAGAGAAAGGAAAAGGGGCAGAAGGACTATTTGAAGAAATAATGGTAGAAAATTTCCCAACCCTAATGAAGGACCTGCATATCCATGTCCAAGAAGCACAATGCATTCACATCCAAAAAAATCTGAATAGAACAACTCTGAGACACATACTAATCAGAATGTCAAATGTTAAAGACAAAGATAGAATTCTGAAAGCAGAAAGAGAAATGCAATGCATGACATATAAAGGAAACCCCATTAAGATTAAGTACCAATTTCTCATCAGAAACCATGGAGGTAATAAGACAATAGTATGATATATTTAACATACTGCGAAACTGAGAGTGTTTGTAACCAAGAGACCTGATTGGCAAGAAATACTAAAGGGTGTGCTACAGCTTGAAAAGAAAAGACAAGAGAGAGTGGTCTAGAATAGAGTCTAGAAATGAATTTTATATGAATAAAAATAACTAAAAGTGTCAAAAGAATGGTGAAAATAAAACATGACAGATAAAACCCAAATATTCAGGCATAAACTTAATCAACAATGTAAAGCACTTGTCTTCAGAAAACTACAACTCAGTGTTAAAATAAATAAAAAAGACTTAAATAATTGGAAGAACATTCCATGTTCATGGATAAAAGACTAAATATCATTAAGATGCCAAGTCTACCCAAATTGTTGTACAGATTCAATGCTATCATGATAAAAATTCCACCAGCATTCCTAAGTAAATGGAGGGGTAAGGGGTCCTAAAGTGCCAGAAACATGAAAAGGAAAAGTGAAGTAGGAAGACTCTCATTTCTGGACTCTAAGTCATATTACCTAGTTACATTGGTAAAAACAGCATGGTACTGGCATAAAGACAGATGCATAGACCAATGGAACCAAATTGATGGTTAAAAAACAGACCTTCACATCTATGGTCAAGTGATTTTTGAAGCCTGTCAAACCCAACCAGCTAGGGCAGAAGAGTTCATTCAACAAATGGTGCTAAGAAAATTGGATAACCATAGCAAAAGAAGAAGAGGGGACCCCTATCTCACACCTTACAAGAAAATTAACTCAAAATGAATTAAAACCTAAATATAAAAGCAAGAACCATAAAGCTTCTAGAAGAAAATGTAGAAAAATTTTCTTCAAGACCTGTTGGTAGGTGGTGGATTCTTAAACGATCTTAGAGGAGGACCGAGATGGACTACTGATATTTAATCTATGTAGAAGTTTTAATTAGCTTTACTGTAAAAGTATGAAAATGTACAGAGTTGATAGCAACACATTATAGTTAATAACAGCTGGTTTATAAATGGGGATGTGGCTGAAAATGGTAGTCTAGGGATGTAAATGCCAATTGGCAGAAACCGAGAGAATACTCTAGGGACTGAATAGCACAGTAAACCCAGAGGTGGGTGAGAAAAGTGGTTGATGATACAGATGCAAGAGTGTCCTTTGTGAGCTAGAGCAGATGTACATCACTATTGCAGGGTGGTGGGAATGTGGAGAAACATGGGAAAAATACAACTGGAGTGACCTATGGAGTGTGGTCAACACTAATGTAATATTCTTGCATCTATGCCAAAGATGTACTGTGTTGATAATGGGGAAGTATGGAAAATGTGTGCCAAATATATGCTGTGGAACTAGTTATAATCTGATGATTTTATCCCATAATTTTTAACAAATGTTCCACCACGGTGTGGTGTGTTTATAGAGGGGTGTTGCTTTGGAATTCTGCAGATGTGCATGATTGTTTTGCAAATTTACTTCTGCCATAAAAACATATTTTAAAAATAATATGTTGGGTTGGGGGAAATACACCAAATGTAAGATAAGGATTATAATTAGTAGTAAGATTTTGACAAAATTCTTTTATAATTTGTAACAAATGTCTCATTACAATGCAAGGTGTTGGTTGGGGGATAATGTGTGGGAGCCCTGTATGATGTTATGAATGTTTACTTTGTAAGTTCACAATTTTCTATACACTTATTGTTTATGTATCTTCATGTATAAATGATATAAAAAATACTAATAATACTAGGATGGGTTGGGGAAAATTCTTTGGTTAGTAGTAATATTTTGAGGATTCTCTTTAATCATTGGTTAGAAATGCTTCACAACAATGCAAGGTATTGGTGGTAAGGTGAGGTGTGAGAGCCTTGTATGATTTTATGTTTGTTTGTTTTGTAAGTTCATAAGTATTTCTATACTCTTATTGTTTCTGTATGTTCATATATGAGTGATATATTTTGATAATTAAAAAAAAACATGTGAGCCATGCATATGCAGCCTACAAGAGACTCCCTTTAGAACAGGGATACAAACTGGGTCAAAGTGAAAGACTGGAAAAAATACTCTACACAAATTGTAACCATAGAAGAACAAGGGTAGCTATACTAATATCAAAAAAATACATACTTAAAATGGAAAAATTATAAGAGATACAGAAAGCCATTATATACTGATAAAAGGGACAATCCACCAGGGAGAAATAACAGTCATAAATATCTGAACACCTAAACAGGTTGCCCCAAATTACATGAGGCAAACTCTAGGAAAATGAAGATAGACATATACATGTCTACAATAAGAGTTGGAGCCTTCAACACGCCACTCACATTATCAGATAGAACAAGTAGACAGAAGATCAACAATGAGACAGAGAACTTGAACAATATGATGAATGGTCTAGTCTTAACTGATATATACAGAATGTTGCCTCTCAAACCAGTGGGTTATACTTTCTTCTCAAGTGTTCAATGACTTTTCTCAAGATAGACCACATGTTAGTTCACAGGGCATGCCCCAATAAATATAAAAAACTGAAATTATACAAATTACCTTCTTAGATCATAATGGAATGAAACTGGAAGTCAATAATAGATGGGAAAGGTGAAGCTTTGCAATTGTGTAGAGGATGGACACCATTCTCTTAAGCAATCAGTGGATCAAAGAAAAAATTGTAAGTGAAATTAGTGAGTATCTTGATACTAATGAAAATGAGAGCAAGACATATGAATACTGATGATATAGCAAAGTCAGTGCTGAGGGAAATTTATAGCTCTAAATTCCTATATTTAAAAAGAAAAAAGAAGTAAAAATCAAAGATCTAACAGAACAACTGGAGAAACTACAAAAAGATCAGTAAACCATTTCCAAACTAAGCAGAAAGAAATTATAGAAATTAGGACAGAAACAAAGGAAATTGAGAAAAAAATGATAGAGAAAATCAACAAAAGCAAAATCTGGTTCTTTAAGAAGATTAATAAAGTTGACAAACACATAGCTAAACTAACACAAAAAAAAAAGAGAGAAGATATAAATAAAATCAGAAATGTACAGGGTAAAGTTATGACAGATCCCACAGAAGTAGGAGGATACTTGGAGAACCTCTATGCCAAAAAATTAGACAATCAAGGTGAAATGGACAAATTCTTAGTAACACACAAAAAACCTACACTACCACTACAAGAAATACAAGAACGCAACAAAACAGTTTTATTTAAAGATATTGAGTCAATCATCAATAATCTGCAAATCCTGCTACATTCCCTAATAGAGTAGCAAGATTCACCAAATACATGGGCAGTGCCTAGTGAAGGAGGACAGACCATTATGCTGGGCCTTTGACATTGATGGTTGTATTTATGAACGTTTCTTAATAAATTGAAACTAAGCCTGGTATTATATATTGCTTAAGTGTTACCTCATGAAAGCCTCCCTGTTGCTCAAACGTGGTCTCTTTTTAAGCCAAACTCAGCATATAAATGCACTACCTTCCCTCCCTCCCCAGTGTGGGATATGACTCCTGGGGATGACCTTCCCGATCAGTGAGGGATTATTACCAAGCACCAACCACTGATGCATTTGGAAAAAGCCCTTGACCAAAAAGGCAAAATATTAAATAAACATGAGTTTTTTATGGCTAAGAGATTTCAAGTTGAATCCATAATTTATTCCAAAGATTCCACTTATGCACATCTTAGCAGGATCTCATTGACTGCCACATTAAACAGTGCCTCAAACATCAGTGCTCCTGACGGCACTAGAGAAACCTAGGCAAGGCAGATAATTTCAAAGTAAGTCAGTTGGCCTTTCTTTGGGATATATGCTCCAAAGTGTAGCAAAGTTAGACTCACTTACAAGTACCCTACATATGATTCTTCTGCCCCTTTTACTTGATCCTATAGTTACCACTATACTCATTAAAAATATCTCCAGAGATAGAAATCTCAGATCTGTTCACATGCCGGTTTGGTCCTGAATCTCAGGAAGAGTTACAGAAACTAATCTACAGTTCATTGGACTCAACCAAGCCAAATAATAAAAGGATGAGGATGGACAATGCCCACACTAAGAAAAAAAAGTATGTCTACAACTGCAAGCAAGACACTTCCACCAATCAGCCCCATAGGATCGGGGTCCCTCTCAAACAGAGTAGAGTGGACATCCCCAAATCGTCAAGATTGAGGAATGAATGGACATGAAGGTGGGAAGACACTTTGACTTAAGCAAACTTATGATTATTCCAGCAATGGAAAAAGTTTTATCGTTAATATAAAGGTGGTGGCCACTAGGGTTTCTGGTGGGTAGGGAAGAGTAGGTGTAACATGGGATACTTTGGGGATTTTGGAATTGTTCTGCATAAAACATTACCATGATGAATTCAAGCCATTGAACATTTTGTCAAAAGTTATGAAATTGTGTGGTGCAAAGTGTAATTATAATGTAAACACTAGTCTATGGTTAGTAGCAATGCTTTAATAGGTGTGCATCAATTTTAGCAATTGTACCACAGTAATGAAAGAAGTTGTTAATGGGGGAATGTATGGGTGGGAGTGAGTTTGTGGTACATGTAATATTTATTTAATCAAAAGATTCCCTAAAAATTAAAAAAAAAGTCAAAATAAATCTACCAACAAAGAAAAGTACAGTAGCAGGTGGCTTCACAGGTGAATTCTACCAAGTATTTAAAGAAGAGCTAATACCAAAGCTGTTTAAATGCTTCCAAAAAATTGAAAAGGAAGGAAAATTACCCAATATATTTTATGAAGCCCACATCACAATAATACCAAAGCCAGATAAAGATATGACAAGTTAAGAAAATTACAGACCAAACTCTAATAAACATAGATGCAAATATTCTCAACAAAATACTTGGAAATAGAATCCAAGAGCACATCAAAACAATTCTACACAACAAAAAAATTGGATTTATTCCTGGTATGTAAGGGTAGTTCAATATAAAATCAATTAATGTAATAAACCACATTAACAAATAGAAGAATAAAATCATATGATCATTTCAATCGATGCAGAAAAGGCATTCAACAAATTCCAACAACCTTTCTTCATATAAATACTTTGAAAGATAAGAATAAAAGGAAAATTCCTCAATATGATAAAGGGCATATATGAAAAATCTACAAACAATATCTTACTCAATGGCGAAAGGTTGAAACCTTCCCCTATAAAGGTTGAAATTTTCCTTCTAAGATAGGGAAAAAGACAAGGATGCTCACTTTCACCACTCTTATTAATCATTGTGATAGAAGTTCTGGCTAGAGCAAGTAAACAAGGAAAAATAAAAGGCATCCAGATAGGAAAAGAGGAAGTAAAACTATCACTATTCACAAACGATATGATCTTATATTTAGAAATTCTGAAATGTCTATGACAAAGCTACTTGAACAAATAAGTTGAGCAGAATGGCAGGATACAAGATCAACAAGCAAAAACCAATAATGTTTTTGTCTGGTAGTATTGAACAATCTGAGGAGGAAATCAGGAAAAAAATCAATTTACAGTAGCAAAAAAAATGTCAAATACCTAGGAATCTATTTAACCATGGAAGCACAGGACTTATATTCAGGAAATTACAAAATAATGCTTAAAAAGATTAATGAAGCCCTAAAGAACTGCAAAGACATTCCCTGGGCACAGATTGGGAAACTAAATATTGTGAAGATGTTAATACTACCCAAAATAATTGATAGATGCAATGCAATACAAATCAAAATTCCAGCAACCTACTTTACTGAAATAGAAAAGGCAATTTAGAAATTTATTTAGAAGTCAAAGTGCACCCAAATAACCAAAAACATTCTAAAAAGAAGAGTGATAAGGGAGGAATTTCACTACCTGACATATTACAAGGCTTCAGTGGTCAAAACAGCATGATATTGGGATAAAGATAGACACGATGAAAAGTGGAACAGAATAACCAAAACTAAAATAATGAAAGAGGATCCTTATCCCACTCCCTACACAAGAATCAACTCAAAATGGATCAAAGACTTAAATATAAGTCCCAGGAACATAAAACTACTAGAAGAAAATGTAGAGAAACATTTTCAAGATCCTGTGGTAGGTGGTGGTTTCTTGGACCTTATACCCAAAGCACAAGCATTGAATAAAAATATAGATGAATGCGACTACCTGAAAATTAAACACTTTTGTACCTCTAAAGGGCATTGTGGAGGACAGTTTTGCATTTCCTCAAACTATAGAACTGCCACATGAACCAGCAATCCCTCTACTGAGTATATAACCAGAACAATTGAAAGCAGGGACATGAACACATATATTCATAACAATGTTCATAGCAGCATTATTCACTATTGCCAAAAGTTGCAAACAACCCAAATGTGCATCAACAGATGAATGGAAAAACAAATTGTAGTATATACATACAATGGAATATTACTCAGCTGTAAGAAGGAATGCACCATTAACACACAAGATAACTTGAATGAATCTTGAAAGCCTTGTGTTGGCTGAAGCAAGCCAGGCATTGAAGGACAAATATTACATGATCTCACTGATAAGAATTAAGCAAATTGAACAGAATCACAGAGCTAGAGTCTGGAAGATAGGTTTAAAGGAGACAGAAAGGGAGAAGAATGTTGTAAGCCAATGTCCATAAGGGCAAAATCTATAATAAGATGGAAGGGTGTAGTTGTGCAGTGGATGGACAAAACTGGAGCAGTTATGCTATTGGGTTCAATCGTGCTGGTTTTATGAAGGAGGTAGCATGAGGAGGGTGTGTTGGGCTGTCCAAGGAACTGGAGTGAGGGTTAAGAGAGGAAGCAGGTAAACTCTGGGAATTACAGGTATACAGTTGAAACTACAATGTTGGGAATGTTCTTTTGGCAAATATGACATGGGAGAGTTACTAGTTTAGGTTGTTGGATTTGGGGGACATGAGGGACAGGGCACACCTGAAGCAGGCCTCTAGGGAGTGAGTGTTCACTTGTCATAATGGACTGTATCATTGGGTGGAGACATTCATAATGAGTGAGAACATGTTGGATTCACATCCTGGGGAGTCCTGCTATGTTTTCAAATAGAGGAGCAAGAGTCTCGTGAGAGCATAGGCAGTGCCTAATAGGGGAGAACGGCAAGTATATCAAGCCCTCAGTGTTGATGCCAGTAAAAAAGCGTCCTGTTATTCAAGGAGTAAAGTTTGGTGTTTGCAGTGGGTCCTGAGGGGAGGGGGAGAGAGGAATAGAATAGATGGAGCCATGGGGCATTTTGGGGGTGATGGATTTGTACTACATGATTTTGCAATAATGGATACAGGTCAAGTTAAATTTCCTCAAAATTTATAGAAGTGTGTGGTCCAAATGTAAACTATTATGTAAATCTTTGACCATGGTTAGTAGCAATGTTTCAATATTTGTACATCAATTGTAACAAATGTATCATCCACATGTAAAATGTTATTAAGAGGGGAAAGGAGAAAGGGGAGAAAATGTTGCATATATGGGAATCCCCTATATTCTGCATGTCACTTTTCTGTAACCTAAATATTCTTTGAAGATAAAATGAGAGAAATAAGACACTGGGGGAATAAACAGAAGAATATGTCACTGTACATACAAGACAACAGTTCTTACATTGATGAAAAACATAATGTAAAAAAAATTAAAATATTTTACTCATTTTTAATTATTAATTTTTTAAATTTTTTTATATTTTATTTCTAATTTTTAAAGCTATCATGATTTCATTTTCTTATTAATTATATTTGGTTATTTTCTTGGCAACATTTTTTAGGTAGTTTTGGATCACAGAAGCATTACAACTGTGACAGGGGAAGATAACTGGTGTGAGGTGGCAATGATGGGGGATGCATGGAAGAAAGTTTGCCTGGGGCATACCTATAAGGCATATAAATGTGTTCAAGTGTTCATGGGGCATTGTGACGGTGGGTGGAGATACACACAATAACCAAAAGAATATCGAATTCCCATCCTGTGGAGCTCTTCCTCATTCTCTAATGGAACAGCAAGAGTCCCATAAGCACAGGGGCAATGTCTAGTGAACAAGGATGGACCATTGATGGGCCCTTCATATTGATGGCTGAACCTATGAACTTTAATTTTCAAATTGAAACTTAGCCTAGTATTATAGGGTGCGTAAGAGTTACATCCTGAGAGCATTCTTGTTGTTCAAATATGGCCTCTCTCTAAGCTGAACTCAGCATATAAATGCATTACCTTTCCCCCAGTGTGGGACATGACTCCTGGGCATAATTCTCCCTGGCTCTGAGGGATTACTACAAAGCATCAACTAGCAATGCCACTAGAAAAAGACCTTGACCAAAAGGGGAAAAGGTAAAGAGAAATGGGTTTGTATGGCTGTATTAGTCAGCCAAAGGGGTGCTAATGTGAAATACCAAAAATGGGACCATCTTTATAAAGGGTATTTATTTGTGGTAGAATTCCACAGATTCCAGGCTGTAAAGCGTTAAGTTTCTTCTCTCACCAAAGTCCATTGCCACGTGTTGGAGCAAGACAGCTGTCGACGTTTGCCAGTGTTCAGGCTTCTTGGGTTCCTCTCTCCTTGGGGCCGCATTTCTCTCTGGGCTTAGCTCTTCTGGTTCCTCCATAAGGTCAGCTGTAGACTATCAGGCGAATGGCTCACTTCTCTTCTCCTGGGGCCTTCTTTCCAACATCAAAATTTCATCATCAAAACTGCTTCTCAAAAACCGCTTCAAGTATGTTCTTGCCATGCCCTTTATATTTGATTCCCCATCCACCAAGGGGTGGGGCCCAACACCCTACTAACGTGGCCCAGTCAATACCCTAATCATAACTTAATCATGCCCAGATTAACTGATCAGTTTACAAGCATGATCCAATTATATTTTTGGAATTCATTATTACATCAAACTGCCCAATAGCAACAATGGCTAAAAGACTTAAAAGTCAGTTGGGAGGTCATTCCAGAGGTTACACATATGCACGTCTCAACAGGATTTCATTGACTTCCAAGGTAAATATAGAAAAAGTGGTGCTCCTGAGGGTTCTGAAGACATATAAACACTATAGGCAGTGTACACAGCTCAGAAGTTTGGTGCACTGGTAGTGGGCCATACATTGGAATTTATGTTCCCCAGCATGACACAGTTGGACTCAGTTGTGGTTTTCCTGCACATGTCTTTTCTGCCCTTTCTATTTGAAGTGCTAGTTAGTACTAGAGTTGATAGGTATATGTCCAAGAGCCTTAAATCTTTCTGCTGCCTATGTGCCTGCTGGGACCTGAATCTCAACAGAGTTGCAAGACTTACTCTCCAGTTCATGGGACTCACCCAGGATAACTAACAAGGAGATGATGATGGACAAGAAAAATCCCAAGAACAGAGAGTGTATGCAACTGCAAGCAATGTATTCCCAT
>JAQZBX010036203.1:0-24287 GCA_029593785.1 Cabassous unicinctus
GGGACATTTCCCATGAGCCCTGACTCCTACTGCCGTTCCCTGGGGCCTCCAGGTGTTCCTTTTTTTTTTTTTTAGGGTGGTACTGGGGATTGAAGCAGGGACCTCATATATGTGAAGCAGGTGCTCAACCACTGAGCTACACCTGCTCTACCCAGGCATTCCTTTTAATTAAGGATCAGGCTGTCCCGTGATGACCTTCGTTTCTCTTTTTGTCTTATTAAGATTTTTTTGCCATACAATTCTGCATAAAGTTTATTAAATAATACGTACATCAAATGTCATAGTGATTCAACACATCTATTTATCAAATCAATCCACTGAAATAAAGAAAAATTAATGAACAGAAAAATCTGTGTCTGTACAGGACAAGCTATTGGTGTGTAATTTAAAGGGCAATATTAGTTTTTTTTGTAATAGTACAGCTGAGACCCTTCAACTTTTCCCTGTGAAATGCTGCACTTGAGTTAAAAAAGAAAAGGCAACAAGCCACTGCGGGCTGTGAAAGCATGGCTCTGCTGTTTCGCTGACTTAGGAGGAGACGTGCTCAGAGGCCTGACTTGATTCGAGCTCCATCTGAATCCGCAGTGAGGAGGCGCTGCCACGGAAAAGCTCTCAGCAGCAGCAGAAGTGTGAGGTCCGGAAGGAAAAGAACAGGGACACTTCCAGCCGCCTCTGTGCCCCTCCGACCCCACACAGAGCATATGCGGAGCTCGAGGGTCCCTGCAGAGAAAGGGACCATGGCCCCCAGGGAAGCCAAAGGACAGTGAGAGGGGAAGAAAGAGCTGGAAGCCATGCCGGGTGAGAGACGGTTGCAACGGTGCGTTTGGGGTGATGCAGAGGCTCTGTAAGTAGTGGGAGGTGTTGCACAAACACGGGCTTTCGAGAGAAAAAGGGCTCAAATCATAGACACGGAGACAGAGAGAGGTCTTCCCATTATAAAGAAGTCTTCTAATGCTTGGAGTGGGTCACCCCTCAATGCAAGGGGCTCCTTCCCCATCCCTGGCTTTGAATGAGCCCATACTGGGAACGTCTCCGAATGAGTGCAGGATCCGGAAACTCCTTGATTCTATTCAGCGTTGAGTGAGCAGCCACTGTGGTGGGTCCCAAGCTGAGTGAAAGGAGCTCAAGGTCAGCAGAAGAGCTAAGACCCCCATTTGAGCATCTTAAGCAAAGGCAAACGGGGCAGGCGAGGGAGTGGCAGAATGTCGCGAGTGTTCTGAGAATGATGCGCTGCTGGGAGGAAGGGGCTTCTGAGCCGGGGCTGAAAGATGGATTTGTCGGCAATGGGAAGGCCTCGGTGCGGGCGGGAGGCGGTGGGTTTGACTAGAAGGCAGAGGCGCTAAGGGGACTCTCGGGGACAGGAGAGAGGACCAGGCCCCATTGGCCATGAAGGACCTTGAATGTCCCACCCTCATGGAATGAGATGTGCTTCTTCTTGGACTGTGGGTGGGCCTGGCTCAAGGCTTCCACCCTTGATGAGAGCTCACCTGGTGTCCTAGAGCCACACCTTTCCCTGGAGAAGGGCCAGCCCCTAATGGAATCCTGACCTTGAGGGACGTCCTGAAACCTTGGTCTGGGGGTATGTGTATTTGAGTCCCCAGGGCTGCTACAACCAAAGAACCACAAACTGTGTGTATGGAAGGAATGGAAACAACAGAAATTTTTTCGCTCACAGTTCTGACAGCTTGAAGTCCAAAATCAAGGTGCTAATAGGGCCAGGCTCTCTCTGAAGGCTTCCGGGTAGGGGCCTTCCTTGCATTGTCCTTGGCATTCCTTGGCTCCAGCTGCATCCCTCTGACCTCTGTCTCCGCCATCACACGGCCATCTCCTGGGGCCTGTGTCTCTTCTCCTCTTATAAGGACTAAGTCGCATTCGACTTAGGGCACACTCTAATCAGTAGGACCTCTCCTTAGCTTAATTCTACCTTATTTCCAAATGAGGCCACACTTACTGGAACTGGGGAGTAGGACTTCAACAGATCTTTTAGGGGGACCCAATCAACCCCACTACAGGGGTGTCCCTCAGCAAATGGCAGGCCTGAGGGTGGGGCTGGCGAGTGTGTGTGTGTCCTGCAGCCCCACCCCAGATGGCACACTTGCACTGTTGGGTCTGCATGGAGACCTCAGGGTGATACAAAATACAAAGTTCCGGGGGAGGGGACAGAGGGTCAGCAGGGCCTCCCTTGGGGCCCTGCGTTGGGCAGCAAGCAGGGGAAGCCGCCCCTTCTCCAGGCACCTCTTCTCCATACTTCTGCACCTGAACAGCCCTAAGCCTGCACCCAGTCCCCTTGTCAGCACAGGAAACCTGGGTAGACACAGGAAACCAGTTGTCTCTGGGGCATGGGCCTTTCTGATGACTCTTCTGGCCCAGGAACAGCTTGCTTCAGCCTTATCATCTACCATCTCCCTTCCTTGCTCTCTGGCTCTCCCAGCAAAGCAGCCCAGGCACAAACGCTGCAGGTACCAGGCCAGGGGCCAGATTTCAAGGGCATGGCCTCTCCACACCAAAGAGCAAAAAAAACCAGTTTCCTGACTTCCTTCTGCAGTAAACAAACTTTGTTACATGATTTGGTTGCCTCAGTATCTCCTTCTATCACTTTGTCTTTTCAAAGAAAGGATGAAGAGGTTGGAAGATTTCCCCATGATTTTGAAGACAGGCACCACTTGTTTCATGATTTCCACACACTCCCTATTCTCAGGAAAAAATGAAAACAGCATGGTGAATGGCCTCCCAGCTTTCTACAGCCGAGGGGAGCAGAGCTGGCTCCCTGCTGCCCGCACTTAATGCCTCTCCTCGGCCTCTCTCCACACCAGCTCCCCACTCGCCCCTGTCCCACCGGCCATCCCTCACCATGCGGGGAATTCACCCCTGACCTTCCAATCCACCCACCATGGCTATCATGCCAAACTCTAACTTCAGCCACGGAAACTGCTAGCCACTGCCAAAAGGGAGCCCCTCACCTAGCCCCCTTTACAATTACAAATACTTCAGAAGACTGTTAATGTTTTCAGAAGCCACAGCAAGTCAAGCAGCCACAGGGAGGGCCCTTGAGTTGAAAATCATCACACGTGGATGACCACATCCCAAATGCTAAGTGGCCTGCCTTGTCCACCTTTGGGGTGCCAGGCCCTGGTGCTTTGCAGATGGTGGTGGTGGTGGTGGTGGTACATGCAGGGTGCCTCCAAAAGCCTTGCATCTGGTATGGAACACCCCAGGCCCTCGCCCAGGCCTCTCTGGGCACGTGTTTTCAAGGTGCGGGCTGCGTCAGCCAAGCGCTCCGTGGCCACTCAGTAAAGCGAGCGTCCACTCTGCTTCCTAGGGAGAGTTTGATGAATCAATGACCGAGTCAGCCACGGCCCAAAAGATGCTGGTGGGGACCTCACCCGCTGTCACCCCTGGCCCACAGGGTTGGTCTAAGAGGCTGTGGTCAGGGGAATAGGATGACCATCTTTTCCGTGCAGTGGGCACTGCCAAAGGCTCAAGCTTCTCAGCTGAGAAGCACCAAGACTGACTCTCTTCACGACCTCACAGGGCTGCTCCTGCAGTGGGTACTCGAAAACCACGCGCTCCTCTTCCTGAAACTCAACAGGAGGGCAAGGAAAGTAACGAGAGAGAGTAGGAGACGACTGACGGACAATCTGGAGGACTCCTCAGGACAAGCGGTCTTTAGGAGGCATGCCAACTGGGGGCCAATTCCGGGAAGAGATTTGAATAAGCACGAGCAAACTCGTGGGGTGTCCTAAGCAAACAACCTATTTCAGGAATTCATTCACTCAATCAATAAATCTTTTTTCGTACCCAGTGCTTGCAGGGCCGGTGCCCACACTGGGAACAGAGGGAAGTGGGTGTGGCCCTGGCCTTGAGGGACTCATGCCCTTGAAAGAAGCTACCACAGTCAAGTTAGTGAGTTACCAGCAGCAATAAACCCTGAGGCAATGTCGAAACAAACCAACCAGGCCTGCCAGAAAGAACACTGGGGTGGGAGAGCTTACTGAGATGGGGAGGTCCTAGAGGGCATCACCAGAGGGATAAAATGTGAGCGAGACCTGTAGGTGGGAGGTGAGAGGGTTCCAGGTGGGTGGAAGGGCAGATGTTAAGGGAGCTTGAGAACCAGGTCAGGAACTCCTGCTGAAGTGCAGTCAGGGTTGATTCAAGTCTGCACGTTCCCTGAGGCAGCACAGAATATTCCAGAAAGTCAGAAATGGGTCCCTCACCCTTCCTCTCGCCCCTCGCCCATTAGGAAACTTTTGAACTTTTGCAGTCACGTGTGAGTGGGTGGCTTTCTTTTAGGAAATGTGTTTCTGTCCCAGCAACTTTCTCCAGAAGTTAGAGGACGAAGTTGCCCTGAGGGGACGACCCGGCTTCGGCTCCCGAGCCCACCCCAGGCCTCCTGGCCACACAAAATGGCTAATTAAAAACATGCCCCGTGTTTCTGGCTAATTTGGTTTCCTGCCAAGACAAATGAGACCGCGTTGTTCCCCCTTCCTGGGGCCACTACGGCTGACCCCGTGCCTTTCTGAAACTTGGTCATTAGGCCGCACCGCGGGGAGGGAGGCGTTGTCCTCTTCAGGAACCACGCAGAGCGGTTTTCTTTTGATAACTAACCCGCGGTTTTGTTACATGCAGTGGGAAGAGAGGGAGTTCCTTCCTTTCTCACCAGCAGCTCAACTCGGACCTGGCAGTGTCCTCCGAAGCACTCGGGCAGGAGGGAAGAAAGGGGTGGTTCTGTACAAACCCCACGAGAGAGGAGCTCCACAGAAAGCTCCATCCTCACTGCTTTTCACACTTGAACTTAGAAAGCATCGCACGTGCCTTCGACTGGAGCCAGAGCCATGGCCACCCATCCCCCTGGCTGCCGGAGAGGTCGGCTCACTCCAGCAATTCCTGGGTGTTCCAATTTGGAGGTTTAGGCAATACAACCACAGCAGGGTTTTGATGACGAGCCCTTCAGCCTCTTGGGGGGCTTAGGGCTCAGTGCCGTCACGGGCCTTGCACAGAACCCCTAAAAGAACCGAGTTCAGAACAACGGGCTGTACCTCACATGCGCTCAATTTCATGCTGAATCCAAGAGGAGATCAGAGACAGGCTCTCATTCATTGACAGACACTAATCCAGCACCCCCTCCAGCCAGGTGAGCCAGCAGGCAGGGAGACACACCACACAGCCCTTCCCCCAAAAGGATGCAAGTCCAGTAGGTCTCACAGCTGTGCGGGCAGAGTGCTGCTCTCTCAGTGTGTGCACCCAGTTCCAGCAGGTCCTGGAGCTTTGCCTGAGGCCCTTTAGGGAAGGTACATCTAGGGCAAAGGGTGTGAGCTTGGGTGTCAAACTCAGATGGGCAGACGTTCCTGGACTTGGACGCCAGCTCCAACGCACACCAGCTGCGCGGCCTTGAGCCAGCTCCTGTACCTCAGTCACACATTACAAAATAAAGATTCGATGTTAGCTACCATGCTTGTGAAGAGAAATTGATATGACTCAATGCATGCTAGCCTGGGTCTCTGGATTCCAGGGGAGAAGTCAGGAGGCCATTCCAGGCGGAAGAAATGGCCTGAACAAGAATGCAGAAGTGAATGTCATTGGGAACCCAGATTCCAAACAGCGAGTTCTGGAGACACATTTTTGGTGGCCATGGATCAATCCAGGAGAAACTAGTACCACTGTCTTGCTGGACGGGCCTGGCAGAACACTGCTATAATTCAAGAAGACAAAGCCAAGGTCAGAGTTCAACTTCAGGTCAGATAGGGGACACGATGAAGAGTTGATGTGGGATTGGGAATGGTCTGCCTCCCTGAGAAAGCTGCAGGTGGGTATGGCCTTTATATATTATCAATGTGGTCATGTGTTGTTTCATAGAGATGATATTTTCCTGAGTTATTCTGAGACTACAGAAGACATTTGCTAAAATTAATTTATATGTCTTATGTGTGACCATTTGAGGCTTTTGTAGATCCCAGAAAAGATCATGCTTAAAGTTAATCCATTTCTGTGGGTGTGGGACCCTTTGATTGAATTGGATTCAGTTGGGGGGACTTTGATTAGATTGCTTCAGTGAGGCATGACCCAGGGTAAGTCTTGGTCTTCTTGCTGGAGTTCTTTATAAATGGAAGAAACATACAGAAAAAAAAGCAGCAGAGGCAGAGAAACCTCGAGAGGTTGAGGGAGAGGTCCCAGAGGCCAGAGGCTGTAATCAGCAGAGCACAGAAGCATGGAAAGAGGCTCCTGAGAGGCTGAAAGAGATAATGCCTTGAGGAGAAGGGAAAGACAAGCCATATGCCTGATGGCCCACAGCTGAGCTCAAGAACGTTAGCCTAGAGGAGAAGGCAGAGATGCAGACTGGAGAGCCGCCATTGTGTCTTGCCACATGGCAGGAGTCCAGGATCACCAGCAGCCAACCTTTGGTGAGACAGCATCTCTGATGATGTCTTGATTTGGACATTTTCACAGCCTCAGAACAGTAAGCTCTTAACCTGGTAAATTCCCATTATAAAAGCCAACACATTTCTGGCATACTGCTCCCAACAGCTTTCAGCAAACTAAAACACTATGTAAAATATTTTCCAAAAGCATGCTTTTTCCACAACTCAAGCAATCCTTTCTCCTGTTTTGCTGGCAATTTTTTTTGTGAGCCTCTTTGATTAAGTTACCCTGGTAGTTTTCCATCAATTAATCATCTCAAATCTGAAGTCTGAGGACTGGTGGGGATACGAAGCCTCTTCAGAAAATACACGTGCTCAGTAGGCCTTGGCCTTGAGAAGTTTCTGGGCTGAGTGGAGACTTGGATCCATAGCTTGGTCCTCTTACTTTGAGGAAGGGACTTCACTCCAGGCTAATCCAAAATTTAAATCATGTTATCTATGGTTATTTTTCCTGAAATAGTAAACGATGACTTATAAACTCCAAACCCTGCCACTCGGGGTCCTGCCTGTTCCAGCCTCCGCAAATCCAGGCACATTTCTTCACTTCTTCCAACACCAGCTGTGCTTGTTGCTGGAAAAGTAGTTCTTGAGTGAGCTTTGATAGTTTGTGTCTTTCAATGAATTGGTCCATTTTGTCTAAGCCACTGAATTTATTGACATAAAGTTGCTCATAATATCCCTTTATTGTATTAATACCTTTAAAATCTATTTTTGAGGCTCATTTTAAGACTCACATTATGAGTTGTCTTGGTAAATGTTTCATGTGCAGTTGAAAATAATGTGTATTCTGCATGGAGTGTTCTATGAATGTCAGTGATCACAAGTTGGTTGAGAGTGTTGTTCAAGTCGTCTGCATCATAGCTGATTGCTGCCCATATGTTCTGTCACTATTGAGAAGTGGGGATTGAAATCTTTGCTGATAATTGTGGATTTGTCTATTTCTCCTTGCAGTTCTATCAGTTTTTGCTTTATATATTTTGAAGCTCTGTAATAAGTTGCATCAACACTTAAGATTATTGTGTGCTCTTGAAAAGTTGACCTCTTCATCATTAAAAAATAACTTTCTAGCCCTAGTATTTATTCTCTGCTCTGAAATCTACTTTGTTTCATATTAATATTGCCACTCCAACTTTATCTTGATTAGTGTTAGCATAACATAATATATCTTTTCCCATCCATTTACCTTCAATCTATCTGTGTCTTTATATTTAAAGTGGGTTTCTTATAAGCAGAATAGAGTTGCATCTTGCTTTTTTACCCATTCTGACAATCTCTGTATTTTAATGGAGACACTTAGGCAATTTACCTTTAGTGTAATTATTGATATGGTTCAGTTTAAATCTATCATCTTGCTATTTGTTTTATAGTTGCCTATCTGTTCTTTGTTCTTTTTGGATTGAGTGGTTTATATGATTCCATTTTATCCCCTTTTTGACTTAATAGCTTTAATTCTTTGTTTTGTTATTTTAGTGGTTGCTTTAGATTTTACATTACATTTTTAAGTTTCACAGTTTACTCTCGGGTGATAGTATAACACTTCAAGTATAGTAGAAGAATATTCCAACAGTATACATCCATTTGTCTCCTCCAAGCCTTTATGCAATTGCTGTGATACATTTTACTTATACATATGTTGTAAACCCATAAAACATTATTGTTTTTGTTAACATTGTCAATAATATTTGAGGAGATCTAAATAATAAGAAAAATATCTAAAATATTTACTCACATGATTACCATTTCTGGTGCCCCTCATTCCTTTGTGTGTTATCTATCCATATTTCCATTTAGTGTCATTTTCCTTCAGAAGGACTTTCTTGAACACTTCTTTAGTATGGGTCTGCTAGTGATAAATTCTTTCAGCTTTTGTTTTTCTAAAGAAGGCTTTGTTTTACCTTTGTTTTGGAAGATATTTTTATCAGGTATAGAATTTTAGGCTGGCAGCTTTTTTGTTTTAGTATTTTAAATATGTGGTTCCACCATCTTCTTGCTTGCATTGTTTCTGATGTGAAATCGGCTCTATCTTATCTCTGTTCTTATGTACCTAAAATGTCATTTTTCTTTGGCTACTTTTAAGATTTTTCTCTCCACACTGGTTTGAGCAATGTGATTTTGATGTGCCTTGCAATAGTTTTCTTTATAGAGTTTATTCTTGATTGAGGCTCATTGACTCCTTGGGTCTATGAGTTTAGTTTTTATCAAATTTGGAAAATTTTTTGATGATTATTTCTTCAAATTATTTTTATCCCCCACCTCCTCTCTTCTCCTTCAAGGACTCCAATTACATATGTATTAGGCTACTTAAAGTTATCCCACTGTTTACTGATGCTCTTTCACGTTTAAAAAAAAAATTATTTTCCTCTGTGTGTTGCACTTTGAATAGTTTCTATTATTATATCATCAAATTCACTAATATCTTCTGCAATATGTAATTTGCCATTGAGCCCATCCAGTGTGGTTTTCATCTCAGACATTATAGTTTTCATCCATAGAATTTTGATTTGGTGGTTTTTTTTAAATATCTTCCATGACTTTACTTAACGTTTTGAACATATGGAACACAGTTGTGCTAACTCTTTAATTTCTTTGCTAATTCTAGCATCTGCATCAGTGCTGGGTCTCTTTTGATTGATTTTTCTTCTCATTATGGGTCATAATTTTGTTTCTTTGCTGCTTGCCTGGTAATCTTTGATTATGTTCCAGGCATTGTGAATTTCACCATGTTGAATGCTGGGTGTTCTTTTCCTATAAATCCTTGTAAATATTCTTGAACTTTGTTCTGGATGCAGTTGAGTGTCTTGAAAACAGTTTTATCCTTTTGAGTCTTGCTTTTAAGATTTGTTAGTTGGTACCAGAGCCTTGCTTATTCCGGAGGAACTTATTCCCACCACTGAGGCAAATACGGAAGACCTTACTCAATGCCCTGAGAGATTTTCCAGTCTGGCTGGCAGGAGCTGGCACTCTCCCAGGCCTGTGTTAGTGCCGAGCACTGTCCCCTCTAACCCTTTCAGGTGATTCTTCCCACGGTCTTTGAACGTTTGCTCCCATGCATGTGTTGATCAGAAGCCAGCTGAATACTTTAGGGTGACCCTCTGCAGATCTCTGGGGTTCTCTCCTGCAGTTCTCCTCTCCAGTGCTCTGTTCTGAGAAATGTATGCCACGTTGCTGTTCCCAAACTCTCAGTTCTACTTTCTCAACTCAGGGGATCCACTGAGCTATGCCTGGGCTCCCCTTCTTGGAAACTCAAGGCAATGAGCTGGGGCAGTCGCAGGGCTCACCTCATTTTTTTTTTAACCTCTCACAGCAATCACTTCCTTCGTTGGTTGATGTTCAATGTCTCAAAAACCATTGTTTCACATATTTGTCTGTTTTTTTATTTGTTTGCTTGTTTCAGTTGGGAAGACAAACGCAGTTCCTATTATTCCGTTTTTACCAGGAGATAAGTGATAAAGACGAGGCCTTTAGTTCTATTTCGGCTCTCTCCCTCTCCACTAGATTTTGCCTGTCTTCCTCGTCTTAGTGCCTCTGTGCCTGGAGCAGCGTCTGGCACTCAGTAGGTGCTTGATACGTGTTGAGTGCATGAAAAAACGAGCCAATGAATTTAACTGGAATAACCAAGCAAGCAGAAGTCATTCCACAAGCTGAAGGGGTATAACCACTGTTCTAACACTTATTTGTATATGAGTCTTCGATCTCCTACTAGATGATAATCTCAAGGCCAAAGACTGTTGAATTCATTCTTATAACAACCTTAGGGTTTAGCAACTCTGTCTCATGTGCTGTAGACCCTCAATAAATATTTGCTTAATGTCAGGAGACATTTACACATATGGGAAAAAAACCTGGGTTGAAATACAAATATAACAAATTTATATTTCACCTGATGCAGAGCGTGTATCTTTATTCTCTGCTCTAGCATTGTGTCATCATAGAACCACTCAGTAGTTGCTTACACAATAAAAGGATTATGTGAAAAAAGCAGTGTTTCACTGCAGCATTAACTTTCATAGTGACATTTTAGTCTTTTTAGGGTTTTCAGATCATGGTTGGATAGAAAATGTGAGGGCCAGACGAAGTTAAAGCAGAAATGTTAGCTGCCACTGAGAAGCAATCACAAATGAAATTATAATGTAAGTCAACCGGAAAACAGAAATGAGTCTTGAAAACTGCAAAACGTAGGCTAGTGCCTGGTGGATACTAGCTGCTCAGTGAAAGCCAGTTAAGTAATTAATTACTATGGCACAGCACTTTTAGGAGGTGCTCCCTTGCCTCAAGAGCAGTTCCCTTATGCAGATGTACCCAGTGGACACCCAGGGAGTGAGCAGAGGGTTCACAGCAGCTCATGGGGAAGGGGGTGTCAGCGGGAGCCGGGGAGCAGGTGCAGCCTGGAGGAGCACGACACACCTTTCACAGCACAAGGGCACATTCTCAGTCAGAAGCAAAGCCCTGCCACCCAGACTTCTGAGACGGTGGGCTGGTGCCGACGAGCCAGATCCCCCCTCTCGCTGGACCAAAGGAGGGGAAAGGAATGCTTGGGAATAAGCTTTTCAATGCTCCTCCCCTTCCACAATAATTGTGCCTGTTTTCAAGCTGGTACCAGGCTGGCTGACCAGCAGAGCGACTCGGAGGTTGCGCTGGGCTGAGCCCAGGCTCTCGGCAGCCAGCCCTCCTCTGGAGTCTGAAACTCTTCACTCTAGAGCCTGCCTCCAAGGCCCAAAGCCACAAGCTCGTGGTGGGCACCGTTCGGGTTTAAGCCAATCGAGCTTCCTGAACTAGATAACTGCAATAGAATCAACACGTCACCCGGAAATATTTTATAGCCCACTTTATTTTCCACCGAATTCTAACTCTGTGGTGATTACTCAATACTGTATTTTTGAACAGCCCTGGATATTCAGCTCCATATGTGTTCTCGGTCCCTTTGTGAAGCTGTGGGAGGCAACGAGCTCCCAGAGAAAGACCCCAAAGGCTCCAGGAAGGAATGAACAGCAAACCCCGAAGTTGAAGTTGCTGAGACTGACTCTCAATTTGACAAAATCTATTGGTGCATTGCCCTCTTGTGGTCGCGAGATAGACCACGCCAAAAGCGACTTGCAGGACCCTGCACTTGGCAGGATGGAGTATGTTCTGCATTAGGAAAAGCATTCCGCTAGTCTTTCTTGTGTACACACAAAAAAACTGTAAGCAGGAGATCTGCTGCGTACAGGCTTATTCTCCTCTGCCATTAGGAAATAACGTGAACGTTTTCTTTTCTTACTTTTTTTCTTTCTTATTCTTTTTTTAACATTTCAGAACTGCACACTAGGATGTCCAAAGTCACAAGCTGGAAGGAATCACTCAGATGATCTAGTTTAAATCCCTTCTTTTGGAAAAAAAAAAACAGAGAGGTGGAGTGACTTGCCTGAGGTCACACAGCAAATTGCTGACGGTTTTGGGAGTAGAGCCCTCGGTTCATGGTTCCATCACATGTCCGAAGTGACTCCAGCATTCAGACAGCTCCTTCCCTTCCTTAACTTGCCAGGACACTGAAGTGCAGTGAGTTCGGCGGTTTGCCCAGGGCCACACAGGGGCCCCAGAGACAAGCATCTCACCTCTGTGGTCTACATCAGCCCTCCCCCTGGGCAGTGGCTGCCTCTTCCGTCAGCCTCCGCCATGGCCTGAGTGCCCAGGACCAGCCAAGAAAAGCATGTGGGATGGATGGACAGGCTGACGAGACTCCGGCCCGGGGTCTCTCTCAGATCACTATTCTCTTCTCTGGACACTGATCTCCTGTCCCGTGGAGCTGATGGTGGCTACTCTGTGGCCTCAAGGCACTGTTCCTGGGGCTTCACTGAAGCTGGCAGTGAGCACAGCCATCGCTGCCCTCCAGGGAGATGTTAAAGAGTGTGAAGTCCAGCTGTCCTTGTCACGAGCGAGGCATCCGCGGGTCTCCGGCTGTCCCAGCAGTCTTGGGCAACCTTGAGTCTCCTGCAGTGGAGCTCTCCCAACCTGGAGCCCCGGCTCAGGCTTAGCCTGGGATTGGATGCCGGGTGAAACTGGGATTCAGATTTGGAAGGATTGGGAACCAGGCATTTTCCGGAAAACAAATATCCTTTCAGTTGACCTGAAAACACAGAAAACTGGCTGTCTTGCCAACAAGGCAGTTCTCGAGTTAACAATGACCAAATGTACTTAGAAATAGCAGCTGAAGGCATGCAGGTGATAATTATTATGTTACTGCAGAACGCTCTTACTGTTGAGTCGACGTGCAGTGAGGGTCAGGAGGCTACGGTTTGCCCTTCAGATGGCTGTGCATTCCACACACTCTCTCCACGTTGTTTTAATTCTTTTTTAAAAAATGTCCGTAACTTGTGCTTACTCTTAACCAGCCTCCAAAACAACCCCCACCTTTCACCTTGCCTCCTCCCACGTGTGAGTACAATGGCATAGAAGGGACCTGAAAAAACCCCTAATAGTGGGAGGCTATTTGTCTCTGCCTCCACCATTTCTAGAATCTTCCTGATACCTGAAGCGCTATTTCCTGCAGCAGCATTTAGACAAGCCCAGTCACTTCCTGCAAATGGCAATTACTTAAGCCAAATGCACATTATAAGGCCATTGCTGCAAACCTTTCGCATTTCCTTGCACTTAGCAAGCTCCCTTTTTTCAAAGCCTGCAACTGCAGCAGCGTTTTTCATTAAGCCAGGCTTACTGTTTCCCTCCAGATTATTAAAAGCCCAGGCAGTGGCAATAAATGTCTCCTCTCCTCTGGCTTTTGTGAACATCCTTTGTCCAAACGCTGGACCTGTGTGCACCGGGCTCAGGCGTGTCCCCAGCATGGAGGACAGGCCTGTGCTCCAGGTGGCTGTACAGAGGAGCGTGCGAGTTGGGTCCCTTGTGCCCAGAGACCTCGGTCAGCTCAGCTCACAACAACGAAGTAATTTCAGGTCCCTGGATCCATCTAACAGGCAAAATACTAGGAGGGTATGCCAAGTTCAGTATTGCGCCTCGAAGAGCAAATAGTTAAAGGAGAAAATGTAAAGTGAAATCCTCAACAATGAAACACAAAGCTATTATTCTCTCTTTATGAACTCATAAAATTCTGAGTGAATTGCCTTGGAAAATGAAAATGCAGAGAAAGAAATATTTCCACTGTGAACGTGTGATGCCCTGAGTGAAAATGGGCATACCAAAACCTTTTGGATGGATAAACTGTTCTTGCCTTTAAAATTTTGATTATGTTTTAAGTTATATCTTCTGTTAATTATGAAAGGATTTTTTTCAACAAAACTTGCAATTTTTCTACCTAAATGATATTCCACTTAAGTCTTTTAAAACTAATTTAAATTTTTTAAAGTATGTTCTTGTAGCTATTTCATAATTTCTAATAAACTTAACATAGGCCACTTTGTAGTTAATGGAAATCTTTTTTAAATTGCTTTTTAATTTTCACTTATTTCTAAGATGTTTTCACTTATATCTTAGAAAATTGCAGGTTGCTAAATGGAAATGGAAATGAATTTCTTCTTTAGAGCAGTTAACAAGGCACCAAGGATTTACTAACCAATACCATGTTTAATTAAAAATAAAAACTAATTTAAAATTATGCAGGAAAAGAAGCCATTTAAGTCACATAGCTTCTCTTTTTGCTGTAGCTGGGTTCGGTTTGAATCTTCCAAATGCTTGAATGCAACTACTGAAATGAAGTAAAACATCTGAGCAAAAAATTGACAAATCTCATGTAAAACTAGATATAACATCATTTCAGTATCTTGCTTTTTCTTTCTTTTGAAAGAAAATTGCTAGCTTAATTGAAGGTTCTCTTTACACTTCATATTTTGGTAGAAATAGATTTGAAATTCTGAGTATTTCTTCTTGAAAGGGTTTCATCAGAGGAAACAGCTTTAAATTTTGTCTCCCGATTTTCACAGCAGCATTTCTGATGAGGCACAGTGACACTTTTGATGAAAATGTTTATTCCAGTCTCCTGGGTTTTTCTGAATTTGTCCAGATAAACAAGAAGGACAAAAATCTTTTCCATCTGCCATTTTTTAAAGTTATGGAGCATGAAAAAAAAAACCTGCCCTACATTAGCAATAGAAATAGTATTCTATGTCTCCAAACGTTTCTAGAATAGAGAATCATTTCTTTTTTCTAATTCTGGAGCATGTATAGTTCTTATACAATACATATGCTCACATTTACTCACAGATACACAAGCACCATCATTACAAGTAGAATCTTTTTCTAAAACGCTTGCCCGCAATGTTTAAACAATAAATGTACGGCCAGACATAGTTTATCAAATTGTTTTATAATAAAGACTTCTGTGGAAAAACAGGCTTAGAATTGTTGGTTCTTTACTGAGCCTTGTGATGGGATATTTATCTTACAAATGGGAGAACAATGCAACAGTCAGGAGTAGAAAGTTTATTGAAGCTAATTTGACACAATGTTTCAATTGACTTTCACTGTTTAGGGGATATAATGGGCAAATTCAACCGCACCCAGCCTCAAGTTTGCATTTAAGTTGTCCTAGAAGTTTGGAGAAGATTCAGCAGTCTCACTGTCCAGGGAGTGAGTAAACCAGCTCGGGCTCACTGGCAGGACCTGGTCTTTGCAATTTCCCCGACCTGTCTTCAAAGCGGACTACACAGTCTTTTATTTTATCGTATGGGTTCTCCCTACAGGTTTGTGGCAGTGAGTACGCCTGCGGGACACACCCCACACCCGTCTCAAGTGCTGCTGCATTCCCTCTGCCTCTGAGAGAAAACAAGTTTCTGGAAAGTCTGTGTGCTTTTCCTGGATGCACTGAGAACTGACTGCCTGAATTGGATCCTGGCACTGGCCCCACCTGTGAAGAAGCCCTGCAGGTGTGCTGCTCATCACCGGGGCTGGCCGGGGAGCCCCATGCCAAGGCCAGGTGTGCTGCTCATCATCGAGGCTGGCTGGGGCGCCCCGTGCCAAGGGCAGGTGTGCTGCTCATCATCGAGGCTGGCTGGGGCGCCCCGTGCCAAGGGCAGGTGTGCTGCTCGCCACCGGGCCTGGCCGGGGAGCCCCGTGCCAAGGCCAGGTGTGCTGCTCGCCACCGGGGCTGGCCGGGGCGCCCCGTGCCAAGGCCAGGTGTGCTGCTCGCCACCGGGGCTGGCCGGGGCGCCCCGTGCCAAGGCCAGGTGTGCTGCTCACCACCGGGGCGGGCTGGAGAGCCCCGTGCCAAGGCTGGAAGACAACGAGCAGTTTCTCCCCACCGGTTTCCTGGTTGCTAGCACCTGGCTGTTTAACGTCCTGGGGCACCTTGCAAACAGCATAGGGCACACTCCTGAATCAGTGATAAAAGCACCTCCGCTTAGTAAGCACAGAACCCACCATCGTTTAATACAGAAGAATTTTCTTTTATTTTAATGAAACACCATTCTAGTCCTGATGCTCTCTTTTGATTGTGGAATTTTTTTTGACAAGCAATTTCTCTGTACAGAAAAGCATTGTATCAATATCTTTATTTTCATCCATCCAACTGGACTCAAAACACGACATGAGATTCGGAACAATCCTTTATTCAAACAGCAATTAGTCCTAGTATTCTCAGTTCAGAAAGCGTTTGAACGCAGACTTAAAGACGACATTCTTTCAAAAATCACTAACCACGAAGTTGTAAACACCATTTTCTCTAGCAAATAACCATAATTTCCTTGAAATATAGTTTTATGCAATTAAAGTTACTTATTTGAGGACTTTAAAAAGTATTTTACATTTTAATTACCTTTCATATCTGAGTATAATTCACTATTTTGAGCCTGGTGTTGGGTTCAGCTACACATATAATTTTGCCCCAGCTCTACAATGCATTATCTTATAACAAGAGTTTAAAATGTTAATGTGCCAAGGGAAAGAATCCTGAGACACTGCATGCTACTCCTGGGCTGGAACGTTTATTGTCCTGGACTTTTACAAAATCTCTCAGATGCGTGTCAAAGCCTGACTTCTCAGCAAGGCAGAGAGAGCGTGTCGGAGTGTGTTTATTGACACGGAATGCTGGAGACGGACAGGCAGGCCTTCGCATATGACCAAGCCACTTTCGGTGCAAATCTTATGGAATGCGGCATTCCAGACTTTAAAGGGAAGAGGGGAATCACCAGGGTCACGGCTCATGGGGGTTGGAGTGGGGGAATTTCCTAGGGAGCTCAAAGGCCAGCAGAATTTTAGGCATTTGCAACTTAGAAAAGAAGAGATGAACTCCATGGCTCTCCCAAGCATGTCTGCAGAAAAGGGACATGTTAGAGGGTTATTCAGAAAGATAAAAAAAAAAAAACTGCCGTTGGACGCCAATGTCAAGGGGCCTGGAAAGTGGAGCTGATCCAGAAGAGGTGCAGGTCCGCCTTTCTCTTCTGAAGAGGACCCGGGTCTGCTCGTCCACGCCTGGGAAGGTGGAGCACTTGGCGGAGGGGCCAGTGGCCTGCCGACAAGTGCCGACCACCCCTCCAGGCTGCCCTTGACCTCAGCTGCCCACTGCTCCCAGCTGAAAACTTAGGGTGATCCACAGGCACCCAGGCCCGGCGGAGTGCACAGCTCCAAGCCAGACCGGGCCAAATCCACCAGATAACTGGTTTGTAGTTCCCGAAGAGGCAGGGAGGCTGTGTGCACAGACACAGCTTCGATATTCACCGAAAGCCTTTGGAATCACAAGTAATAAACTTAAGTGAGTCAAGTATAAAAATGGCTGTAAACTGGTGTGATTTGTGGTCATAATATCTGTGAAAGGAAAAAAAGGATGAGATTTATAAATGGGGCTAATCCAAACACTAGAAACTGAACCTCCCACACTCCCCCTTTTTAAGGGGAAAAAACCACCATTCTGGAAACGTAAAGCCAGAGTCCAGGTTCAAGCCAGGCACTGGGCTTCAGAGTCAGCACTTGCTGGCACAAAGCACCCGTGGGGTCTCGGCACCCCTCCCCGAGCCTGGGCCTTAACTGGGTAAGGGGGACAAGTCCAGGAGCCCCTCCCGGGAAAATCCCACGACAGAAGGGAGTGCCGAGCCGGCCGCCAGGCTCCCACCAGCTCTCAGTCTAGCTGCGTTAACATTCATGAAAAGCGAGGGAAGGCCGAGAACTTTCCGGTTAATGAAAGCCAGAAAACCGGTACTGTCCTGGAAGTTTCCAGCGAGTCGGCGCAGCCCGTTTTCCGGTGCAGTGGGAACGTGACCCCACCCGAGACACAGCCCAGATGCCAGCCCCACCCCCACCTCTCCTCCGCAAAGCAGAGAGGCGCCCAGAGGCTCCAGCTTCTCAAAACAAACAAAGCGCTTGCAGTGGAGATGATGAACACCGATGAGTCACCGCAGCCTCTGCGAGGAAGGCGCGGCTGGCGGAGCCCCCGGGGCCTCAGCAGGGCCTGGCTCCAGGCCAGACCTGACCTCCAACCAGCCGCTCACTGGACGAGTCTGCAAAATGGGTCTAATCAGGTCCTCCCCGCCTGCAGGGGCAAGAAGTCGAGCTGAAGACAACAGGAGGATCCAGCGGAGCGAGGAGGCGGCTGGGGAGTGGGCGAGAGCGAAAGGGGGCTCTGATAGCACCTTCATTCTTTTTCTGATTGTAAAAACGACATATGGTTGCCATAAAAGCACTTAAGAAAATACAGAAGAGGGTAAAGGAGAAGATAAAGATAATTCGTAACTCAGGAAGGACCAGGAAGGGCCGCTGATCATCTCTCCCCGCGCCCGCCCGACGTCCTCCCAGATGTGCTCCCGCCACGCATCGCTTTAGGAAGGGCCCTGTCGCCTGGGACGCGCCGAGCAGCTTTCACCGTGTGCGTGGACATCCACATCGCGGTTTCCAACCGGTCTCTCTGCCTCCCCACGGCCACATGTCCCAAACCCTCCCTCCTGAAGCAGAGGGGCCACGTGCGGCTGAAAGCGGGCTCGGGCGCGGACCCAGGCTCTGCCACGCATCAGCCGCCCCTTCCCGGGCCAACGACCTTCCCTGCACATCGGCGTTCCCCCAGGTCAAATGGAGAGTTGGTAACACTGTGCCCGCGTGGCATGGGGTAAATGAGTTAAACAGCGTAAAATACTCAGCTCCCTACCTGGATGGCAGGAAGCACACGGAAGGGCTCGCTATCATACTATTATTCATTCTTCCTCAGCACAGGCAGGGAGTCTCGAAGGACGTACCACAACACCCAGGTGGAAAGCAGGGACCCTGGACATGCTGGCACATGACGCCCTCACACCTGAGACGGGCCTCTGACGTCATAGCTCCCAGATGCCGACGGCTTAGCGTGTGCCAAGTGCGCAGCCTACACCCCTCCCAGCCACCCATCTCAGCCTTCCGTGGAGCCTCTTAGGTGGGTGATGTCGCCGTGTCCACTGGTGGCTGAGAAAATGGAAACCAGAAAGATCAAGTTGTTTATGGGCACGCCTGCTACTGGGGTTCGTGTCCTCAGCCAGACCTGTAGGAACAGGGTTTCCCCTGACGTGGGACTGCAGGGTGTGGCAGTCCCTGGGGCAGGGGTGTGGCCGCAGGTCAGCCTGTGTCTGCTGTGAGGAGCAGTCTGGCAGGCGTCTCTCAGGCACACCTGCAGCTGGGTGTTTGAAGGCTCCTGGGGGCCCCAAGGGCTTGTGATGCTGCTCAGCCTGCCATGGACCCGTCTGTGGTGAGAGGCTGCTGAGCCCCCTGCCCTGCCTGGCTAGCCCCCAGGACCACCGACAGCTGGACCTGCCACGGCCGGGGTGGGCAGCCTGCTGCTTCTCGACGCAGGCCCCTGGGCTCCAGCCAAGGCAGCGAGGGGCCCCCACCACCCCCTGGCCGCTACCACCTGTCCAGCCTCCCATGCTTCTCCCCACGTGGCACACACTGCTGCAGGGCTGCCTGGCCGTGGGCTGCTCTGGGCACCGCGTCTGAAGCCTGTGTCGAGGGAGCCCCCCAGCTTAGCATGCCCAGTCCTGCGGCCCTCTTGCTCCTGCTCCCCGAAGCATGAAGCATAGTAGTCTGCAAGGTGGGGAGGGTCTCCCTTCCGCCAGAGGAGGGGTTGGGCAAGCCACGAGTCCAGGGCTGGGGCTGGGGGCCTGGTGCCTCCCCGGGGACATGTCTATCTCACTGGCTGTTTCCAGAGAATGACAACCCCGGGAGATAAAGGGAGCAATGACTGTCCCAAGTTGGCACAAGATTAACTGTCTTGGAAGTATATGCTTTGTGGTATGTATGGCTTCGTTCATTTGAGAACAAAGTCAAGAGGCTGATTTGGGAAGACTGATTCACAGACTTGAAACAGCAGTGCTCCCTCCCACCAGCCTCTCCTGGAAAGAGGTGGCATGCTGGGGACTCCTCGAGCTCAGGCAGAGGCTCCAGGCTGGACTTCCCTGGGTCTGCACGTCTAACACAGACAGAACACCTGCCAGGCCGCCCACCTTGGTTTTGAGCTCATCGCGAACCCCAAAGTCTCCGGTCTCTTCTAGGTTTAAAACACTCCCTTTCTTGGAGAACAGCGACATCGTCACCTGGTTCTGGCTCAGCTTAAACTGACTGAAGCTGCGAGGTTGGGTGCTGCAGTGTCGTTCTGCGAGCATCTGAAGCCAGGCTTTGGCTCTCGTACGGGAGGGGCAGGCGCGTGTGCGTCGGAGGAAGACGAAGGTCAGAGCCCTTTCCTGGTGGGCCTGCTTGGAGCTCTGAGATGCTTTGCGCAGACACACAACGTCGCAGCTGGTCGCTGCGCCCGCCAGCCCCTCGGCGCCCGGGGGTCCCCATGCACCCAGCCCGGCGGCTCTCGCCCACATCTTCTGCTCGGGTCTGCTCCTCCCGCGCTCTCTTGGTTCTCCTCTTCGCTCCATAGCTTTGCTGCCCAGCCCTGGACCTTCGCTCCGCTCACAGCCCCACTCCCTCCACTCTGCTGCTCTGGAAAGGGGTTTTTGGCTCAGCTTGGGTGGGAATGACGAGGCTGTGGGACTGTGAAATGCACCCTGGCAGCCCAGGGAATCCTTGGGTGGCTTTGAAGGCAATTGTGTTGAATTAATACGGCTGGCATTAAACACACATGCATTTCTTTCTGCTCTTCCCACATTTTAAGCAAATTCAGCAAAAATTTGATGGAAGGTAGCCATGATGAATGTCTCTTTATGAATTAAATATTTTAAAACTAAATCTCATTTTCTGATCAACTACTGGCTATGCCTTCTTGATTTAAAAAAATAGGTTAGAGTGTTTAGGGAGTGGTGGAACTGTTTCATGTCTTGATTGTGCTGGTGGTTACATACATGTACACATTTATTAAAACTAAAAAGAATGAATTTTGCTAAATACAAAATATGTTTTAAAAAAAAAATGGGAAAAAATAGGCTACAAGATGAAGAATTCAATGGACTTGACAGTCCATTGAATGTCAAGCCAGATGGTACCAACAGCCCATTGGCTAACTTTTTTTTTCATTTAATTAACTGACCTGATGGGTTATTCTAAAACCTTGTAAATAACCGACGTCCAGTTCTAATTTGAGGCCAGGATGTGGGAGCACATGCCATCTTTTTGCCTTTCTAGCCCCCTCCCTTTTCTGGGGACCACACTCCCTCCTTTTGGGGAAGGCATCCTCCCCTAAAAGAACCTGCGATTCTAGGGGAGCTGGCGATCAAGATGGGGGTGGCAATGGGCACGTGACGCGGGAGAACCAGTCAGGATCCGTCCCCAGGAGGAGCAACGGGGGCGCCAGCTGAGCTGCTGGGGCCAAAACCCTCCTCAGATTGGAAAAGAAGGTGAGCCGGTGAGGGGGATGGGCCGGTGGGAAGAGAAATAGACCAGATACAGAGAGTCCCAGCGGTGCCCCGCCCTCGTCCTTGGGCACTTCACCCGGGACCTGGGAGCTCTACAGCTCAGATCTGCTCCTGGCATCTGTGTCTAGAGCCCACACAGCTCTGATCTGAGACCCCGGCCCTCTTGGAAGGGATGCCCCAAGCAACAGGCCAGTCCACTCTGGTGGGAACAGTATTCACCTTTTTAAAGTACCCTTGAACAATTTGGCAAGTTTTGTTTTTTTTTAAGCTGTACAATTTAACATATGATTTCACCAAGCAGTTTACTTCAAAATATATTATCCTAAGGAAATAATTATGAATGTGTGCAGATATTTAACTGGAAGGATGCTCACTACAGCTTTGTTTGTAATAGTAAAAACTTAGAAATAACCTGAAAGTAACCCAAGGGGGCATGGAAGTGTCAGGGCTCCCTGTGTAAAGGAAGGTTATGCGGTCATAGGGTGACACTGGAGATTTGGTGAAGCAAGAAGATGTGGAAAGGAATTTATAAATTTAAAAAGTAAGCTTTAAAAGAGCAAGATCATGCCTCTGTTATATAAAAACAATATAGCAGGGAAGGAAAGACAGGCTGTACATGGAGATGTTCACAATGGAAATCTCTGAAAGTGAGCTTCTGAGAGCTCTTCTTTTAAAATGTTTTTTGTATTTCCTGTGTTTTCCACAATAAACATGAATTGCTTTTGTAATAAAGAGAAATTACAGGGGAGCAGATGTGGCTTAGGCAGTTTGGCACCCACCTCCGACATGGGAGGTCCCAGGTTCGCTTCCCAGTGCCTCCTAAAGAAGACAAACAAACAACAAGCAGACATTGAGCAGACATCGAGCAAAAAGAATGAGCAGACAATGAGCAAAAAGCAACGAGCAGATGAGGAAAAAAACGAGCAGATGAGCAAACAAAAACCAAGCAGACAATGAGCAAACAATGAGCAGACGGTGAGCAATAAAAAAAACAACCCAAAAAAACGAGCAGGAAATAGACGTGACTCAAGCAGGTGGGCACCTGCCTCCCACATGGGAGGTGCCGGGTTTGGTTCCCAGTGCCTCCTAAAGAAACAATGAACAGACAACGAGCAAAAACAATGAGCAAACAGACGAGGGAGGCATCTCAGGGTGGGGGGTGGGGCATAGAGAGATAAATTTGTAAAGAAAAAGAATTAAATAGAAGTAGATTAAGACTGACTCTCTATATATCTTGTACACATGATTCCTTTTTCTAAAAATTACAGAGGAGGAACTAAAAGCAGAAGAAAACCAAGAAGCTTGCCCAAGAGGGGCCTAGGAGGCCATTGAAGCCCAGTTCTGGAGCACAGGACCAGAAGGACAATCGGGGGGCTGGGGCAAAGAGAGAAACTGCCCTGAGGCTGGGGAGCAGCCTAGGACTCCGTCTTGCTGGGTCCTGGAGAAGGTGCTTTGTATCCATTACGGAGAGAGAGGACCTGGGCCAGACTGGTGGAATTGCAAGCACACACATTTATTAATATCTATGACTATTAAGACTACCTCAGTTTGGAAATATCATTTTTAAGATGGTGATATTGGGGAAAATGCAGGAAAAAATCCCCACCGTATACCTTAGTATTTGATTAGGAGCTCCCATTTTCAGTGCAGCACAAGGCCTGGCACACAGAAGGTGCTCAATAAATATGTGGACAAAGTTGAAAGGACTTTGTAGCTGCTTGTCCAAGGTCCCAAGGAAATGGGTTCTCTATCGCTTACTGACTTGCTTTACCATTTTTGGCTGGGGATGCAAATGGCTGTGTGCAGATGACTGACATTCCTGGAAAATCCTGAGGTTGAGATTTGGACCCCTGCCTGGAGACCCTCTGACAGACCTGCGCAGCTTCGACCCCACCTGGAGCCAAGAGACCTGGACCCAGAGCAAGCCAGCACCTGATGGACTTTACGTACCCATTTCTTCTCTTGGCAATGCCCCTCTGACACCCTCTGCTGGCCAGGAGGGACCTCTCCCAAGGACCCTCAAAGCTCAGGAAAGCCCTTCTACCTGGATGCCTTGGATGCAGCAGACTCAAAGGCATGGGGCCAGGAGGGGCCTCTGACAGGGCCGGCGGAGCGGGTAGGTAAGGGCAGGTGAGCAGCAAAAGGTGGAAGCAGTCCAGAGAGCGAGGAGCCCATGGCTCTCCAAATGGGAGGACCCTAAGACTTGAAAGATGCCTTCACAAGGAAGGCAGGCAGGCAGGCAGGCAGGCAGGCAGGCAGGCAGGCTTAAGAGGTGCCTCAACAAGAAAGAGCTGCCTTACCCCAATCTCTGGACACGAGGTGTTTGAGAGAGCCTTGTGGTAAGACTGCTTTCCTTGGGGTTATGGATTATCCTTGAAGAATTTCCAGACACTGCAGAGGGCAGTGTGGATATAAGGGATAGGGTACATTAGAATATGAAGAAACTTCTAATAGTTTTGGTGCCCAAAAGCTGGGCTGAGAAACAAAAATGGTCTCTTCCGTCACTCAGAACAGAAGGGTGCAAGGCCCTTCCATCCCCACTTTTCCCTGTTGACAGCTGGCTCTGGGTCTGCACCAACCCAGTGAAAGTGGAGCCTCAGGAAGGGGGGGCTGGAGGACATGCGCCAGCTGTTGACCACGGTGAGAGTGACCACGTCAAGGCTGCAACTTCAGCCGTCTGCACATGGGCACCAAAGACTGAGGTCTCCCTGCAGAAAACTGCGTTTCAGTGAAGACAGCTAGCTCTTGTGAAGCTATCTCAAAATGCAGTTAAAAAGAATAAAAATAAAAACATTCTAAGAGAAAAATGATAAAGACAGAGAATAAAGACCCAACACACGTGCACAAAATAGTAATTTCTGAGAGAGAGAGAGAAAACAGAAGGCATATCAAGGTTATAATAAAAGAAAACTTTCGGGCTATTGAAAAATGTAAATCAGGAGGATCCAACAATTCATTACCCAGAATGCTGTGCACATTCTGGTGAAAAATTTGAAGTAAAAAAAATGGAAATAAAAAAACAAAAGGATTGGGAAGCAGGAGTGGCTCAGTGGGTAGAGCCCCCGTTTACCATATGGGAGGCCCCGGGTTCGCTTCCCGGGGCCTCCTTGTGAGGGCAGGCCGGCCCGCACGGCGC
>JAQZBX010036204.1:0-24267 GCA_029593785.1 Cabassous unicinctus
CACTATAAAATATAGGGCCAAGACAGGTAGGGTAAAACAGTTCCTTCATGCTGTCACTGATTTGGCCACTTTGGAAACTAGTCGAAATGGGAATGAGGTTCTGATGGTATTGACATGGAAGTGTGGTCACTGTAGTGGAAATCTGTTGGTTTTGTCTGACAAGCAACACCCCTTCACCCCCTTCTGACAGACCTCATGATGCTCGGGTATAGGTACCTACCCGCAACATGGGCTTATTTGGGTTTATCCTGTTTGGAGTTCATTGAACATCTCGAATGTGTATATCCATGTCTTTTATTAAATTTGGGATGTTTTCAGCCATTATTTCTTTGAATATTCTCTCAGCTCTTTTCTCTCTTTCTTCTCCTTCTGGGATACCCACAAGGCATATATTGGTATATCTGATGGTATTCCACAGATTCCTCAGGCTCTATTCACTTTTCTTCATTCTTTCTTTTTTTTTGCTCCTCACGCTGGATGATTTCAATTGTCGTATCTTCAGGTTCATTGATTCTTTCTTCTGCCAGTTCCAATCTGCTGTTGAACCCCTTTTATTGGGGTCTGCAGCTCTGTTTGGTTCCTTTTCATAATTTCCTTCTCTCTATTGATATTCTCTTTTTCTTCATCTGCCATTTCCTTATTTCCTTTAGTTCTTTGTCCATATTTTCTGTCAGCTCTTTGAGCATATTTAGGACCATTTTTAAAAATTCTTTGTCTGGTATATCCCAGGTCCGGTCCTCCTCATTGATGGCTTTGGATGCTTTAATCTTCTTTGTCTGGACCATCACTTCCTGTTTCTTTGTATGTTTCATAATATTTTATTGAAACCTGGACTTTTTTCCCATTAGGCAATAACAACACCCACCCCGGCCCCTGAAACCTGGACATTTTGATATTTTAATGTGTTATCATTGGAATTTAGATTCTGAGGCATCTGTTCCTTAAGCTTGTACCCAGCTGGTGTTATCATGGAGTTTCCTTGAATGCCAGAAGCTAGGAAAAAGAAGAAAAAGGAACACCTTTCTCAGTCTTTGCAGATCGACCTGGGCAGGTGACTCTTTCAGGGCTTATCCATACAATGAGTTTAGAGAATAGTTCCAGGCCAAAGCATAGGAGCTTCCCTGATCCTCTCTGCACATTCAGCTTGTCTTGAACATTCATGTGTGGCCCTAGGAATTCTGCCATTTACACAGTTTCAAATGTCTCCTCTTCCCTAGGAAACAATTTCCTCATGGTCTGGGCACTGCACGGCATGTCCCATAGCTAGCAACCCCTTGCTCCAGGCAGCCATGACTTTAACTGTTTCTGGAGCTTTGAGAAAGATTTTTCTGCCAGTTCTTGCTGGTTGTTCAAAGCTTCTGTGGGAGGACAGATCCCTGAAGTGTCTCACTTTACCATCTTCATCGGGAAGAACCCCCAGGTGCTTCTTTTCTTGAGTTTACTTTCTTATGTCCACTTCTGTTTCTATCACCTGATTCCCCTGAACTGGTTCATTCAGTAAATGGTCTCACCTTTCTGTCCCTGACCCAGATGGAAACTCATCTCCTTCCTCCATTTCTACAGAGAACCTACTCTTATCTGGCAACCTGAATATGTAAACTTTATTAAAGGTATTGGAGAACTGAGGAGAGGATTATACATTGCTGAAACTCAAATGTCAACATGAATGTTAAACATGTGAAAACAAAATCAAACAAAACTTTTTGGCCACCTGGCTCCTGAAGATGTATTATTTGCTGGCTGCTTTGTTCTTTGTAGCATATCACTGTCTGCTCTCTCACCTTCCCTTTCCATTGCCTTCCTACCCCACCCCAACTCCATTCCTAAATTCCAAATTCTTTGTGCTGTTTGCACAGCCAATCAGGTCCTCAAGCCCCAATCTCTAGATTCAGCTCCTGACCCTTCAAGGTGCCCAGCTGAACAAAAGGACCTTTCATTGAAACAGAACCCACTCTTCCTACAAGGTAGTCATGGATAGCAAACTCTTCATCCCTTTCTGTTACAATGAACGCATATGTTTAATTGAGTACCTGCTCTGTGCCAGATACAAAATGGAAAAAAGACATAAGGAATTCACAGCTCATGGAACAAATTACCCTCATACCGAGTCACTTATGCCATAACAGAGGCAAGGCCAAGGGAATGGAATAGCCTGTAGAGTTGAGCCCTTGATAAATTCCAGGACCAAACATGCTCGAGTCTTGAGTTCCTTTCTCTAGTCAGTGTTCAGGCTGGTGCCCCTCACATTTCTCTTTCAAAAGCTCCTCTTTCGGTGTGGCTGTAAATGTCCTTCTCACTGAATTAAGTGATATACAGTGTTAACGAGAAGGACATTTACAGCACACCGAAAGAGGATTTGAAAGAGAAGTGTCAGAGAATCAATAAGGAAGTACAGGACTTGAATGATTCACTAAACCAACTAGACCTAATAGATATATGTAGAACACCGCACCCAACAAAAACAGAATGCACATTCTTCTCGAGTGCACATGGGTCATTCTCCAGAATAGACCATGTGTTGGGTCACAAGGCTCAATGAATTCAAAAATATTGAAATCATACAATGTATATTCTCCAACCACAGTGGGATGGAGCTAGAAATCAAGAACAGAGGGAGGAAAGGAAAATTCACAAATATGTGGAAATTAAACAACATACTCTTAAACAACCAATGGGTTAAAGAGGAAATCAGAAGGGAGGTTAAGAAATATCATGAGGTGAATGAAAATGAACATACAACATCACAAAGCTCATGGTATGTAGTGAAGGCAATGCTGAGAGGGAAATATATTGCTCTAAATGCTTACATTAAGAAAGAAGAAAGACTTCAAATCAGAGACCTAATGTCAAAATTGGAAGAACTACAAAAAGAAGAGCAAATGAAAGTTAAGGCAAATAAAGGAAATAAAGATTAGAGTGGAGATAAATGGAATAGGAAACAAAAATCAATAGAATCTGGGAAGTGGATGTGGCGCAAGCAGCTGGGCGCCCGCCTACAACATTGGAGGTCCCAGTTTGGTTCCCGGTGCCTCCTAAAGAAGACGAACAGGACAGTGAGCTGATGCAACAGGCTGGCGCGGCGAGCTGACACAACAAGATAGGCAGTGAGATGACACAACAAAGAGACACAGGAAACACAATGAGAGACACAACAAGCAGGGAGCAGAGGTGGCTCAAGTGATTGGGTGCCTCCCTCTCACATGCGAGGTCCCGGGTTCAGTTCCCAGTGCCTCCTAAAAAGAAGACAAACAGCAGACAGCGAGCACAAACAATGAGGGGGAAGGTGTGAGAAATAAATAAAATAAATCTTTAAAAAAAGGTTTATTAAAAAAAAATAGAATCAACAAAACTAAAAGTTCGTTCTTTGAAAAGATCAATAAAATCGATAAACTTTTACCCAGACTGACAGAGAAAAAAAGAGAGAGGATACAAATAATGAAAATCAAAAATGAAAAGGGGGACATTACTATTGATCCAACTAAAATAAAAAGAACTTTAAGTTGCGAATATTCTCGCTGTCCTAATTTTGTGATAATTAGGGTAGGCTAAACATTCACTATTTTAGAAACTAGGCATGTGTCCCCAGACCTAGTTTTTCTCCCTAGGTGTGGTTTTTAGAATGCTGGTGATAAACTAAGCCTGATCTATTATATGACTATCCTGTATGGGAAAAGACTGTAACTTTGGGTATCTTTGGTCAGCCTTGGGAGATATAGCAAGGGGACGGATGTGGCTCGGGTGGTTGGGCGTCTGTCTCCCATACGGAGGGACCTGGGTTCGATCCCCGGGATCTCCCAGTGAAAATAAAAGAAAAAGAAAAATATAGAAGGTGCGTGGGCCACCAGGCCCCATGCACGGGTGCACCACCAGGCCCCACAGAGCCACTCAACAAGATGATGACATAACAGGAGAGTGACACAAAGGAGAGCCAAGACGAGATGCACCGAAAAACCAGGAACTAAGGTGGCACAGGCGGTAGGATGCCTCTCTCCCACATTGCAGGTTCCGAGGATCGAATCCCAGTGAAGACAGGAGGAGAAGCATGAGAAGAGAGGGCAGGAAATGGACACAGAGTGTCACTCAGCAAAGGGACACAGAAACAGCAAAAACGCGGGTGTTGGTGCTAAAAATGGATAAAAGTAAATAAATAAATAAATAAATCCTTTAAAAAAATGTATAGGGGAGGAAGATACAGACTATAGTTGGTAGTAATACTTTGACGATGCTCTTTCATGATTTGTTAACAAATGTTTCACAACAATGCAGGGTGTTTGTGGGGGGGTGATGTGTGGGAACCCTGTATGATGTTATGCATGATTGTTTTGTAAGTTCACGATGTTTACTGAACACTTATAGTTTATGTATGTTCATGTATGAATGATATACTCCAATAAATTGTTTTTTAAAAAAAGAACTATAAGTGGATACTATGAACAACTGTATGCCAATAAATTAGATAACCTAGATGAAATGGACAAATTCTTAGAAACACACAAACTAGCTACACTGACTCAAGAAGATATAGAAGATCTGAACAAACAATTACTAGTAAAGAGGTTGAATCAATAAACAAAAACCTCCCAACAAAGAAAAGTCCAGGACCAGGGCTTCCCAGGGCAATTCTACCAAATGTTCCAAGGATACTTAATTCCCATTCTGCTCAATCTCTTCCAAAAAATTGAAGAAAAGGAAACCCTCCCTAGCTCATTCTAGGAGGCCAATATCACCCTCATACCACAGTCAGATAAAGATACCACTTGAAAAGAAAACTACAGACCAAGATCTCTTATGAATATAGATATAAAAATCCCCAAAAAAACACTAGCAAACAAAATCTAATAGCATATTAAAAGAATTAGACACCGTGATCAAGTGAGATTTATCCTTGGTATGCAAGGTTTGTTCAACTTAAGAAAATCAATTAATGTAATACACCATATTAACAGAATGAAGGGAAAAAAACTCATATAATAATCTCAATAGATGTAGAAAAGGCATTTGACAAAATACTGCATCCTTTCTTGATAAAAATGATAGAATCCTAGAGTTATAAGGAAACTTCCTCAACAGGATAAAACCCTACTGCTAACATCCTATTTAATGGTAAAAAACTAAAAGCTTTCCCTGGAAGACCAGGAACAAGACAAGTGTGATCCCTGTCACCACTGTTATTCAACACTGTACTGGAAGTTCTTGCTAGAGCAATTAGGCAAGAAAAAGAAATAAAAGGCATCCAAATTGAAAATGAAGAAGTAAAACTTTCCCTATTTGCGGACGATATGATCCTATTTACAGAAAATCCTGGGAAAAAATGCACAAAAAAGCTCCTAGAGCTAATAAATGAATTCAGCAAAGTGGTGGAGTACAAAATCAACACCCCAAAATCAGTAGTGTTTCTATACACAAGCAATGAACAATCAGAAAAATAAATCAAGAAAAAAAAAATTCCATTCACAATAGCACCTAAAAGAATCAAACATTTAGGAATAAATATAACCAAGGATGTAAAGGACTTATACTCAGAAAACTACAAAACATTGCTAAAAGAAATCAAAGAAGACCTAAATAAATGGAAGGCTATGCTGCATTCATGGATTAGAAGACTAAATATTGTTAAGATGCCTACTACCCAAAGTAATTTATAGATTCAATGCAATCCCAATCAAAATTCCAACAGCCTATATTGCAGAAGTGGAAAAGTCAATTACCAAATTTTTTTGAAAGATAAGGGGCACCAAGTAGCCAAAAACATCTTGAAAAAGAACAATGTTGGAGGACTCACACTTTCTGAATTTAAAGCATATTACATAGCTACAGTGGCCAAAACAGCATGTTACTGGCATAAGGATAGATATATTGATTAGTGGATTTGAATTGAGAGTTCATAGACTTTCACATATATGGTTAATTGATTTTTGACAAGGCTGCCAAGTCCACTCAACTGGGGAATAATAGTCTCTTCAACAAATGTTGCTGGGAGAACTGAATATCCATATGCCAAAGAATGAAAGAGGACCCCTATCTCACACCATAAACAAAAATGAACTCAAAATGGATCAAAGACCTAAATATAAGAACCAGGACTATAATATTCCTAGAAGAAAATTCAGGGAAGCATCTGCAAGATCTTGTGGTAGGCAATGGTTTCTTTGACTTTACACCCAAGAAACAAAAGAAACAAAATTAGATAAATGGGACCCCATCAAAATTAAAAACTTTTGTTCCTCAAAGGATGTTATCATGAAAGTAAGAGGACAACCTACACAGTGGGAGAAAAATTTTGGAAACCACATATCCGATAAAGGATTAATATCCAGTATTTATAATGAAATCCTTTAACTTAACAACAAAAAGACAAACAACACAATTTTAAAATGGGCAAAAGACTTGAACAGATATCTCTCCAAAGAAGATATGAAAATAGTAAGAGTGTTAGAGAGGATGTGGAGAAATATGAACACTCATTCATTGCTGGTGGCAATATAAAATGGTGCAGCTTTTTAGAAGACAGTTCAGTGGTTCCTCACAAAGCTAAGTATAGACCTGCTATATGACCCAGCAATCCCACTACTTAGGTATATACCCAAAAGAATTGAAAGCAGGGACTCAAAAAGATATTTGACACTGATGTTCATAGCAACATTATTCACAATTGCTAAAAGATGGATGCAACCCAAGTGTCCATCAACCAATGAATGGATAAATAAAATGTGGTATACACATACAATGGAATATTATTCAGCTGTAAAAAGGAATGAAGTCCTGATACATGCAACAACATTGATGAGCCTTGAAGACATCATGTTGAATGATATATGCCAGACACAAAAATACAAATATTGTATAATCTCACTGATTTGAAACAATTAAAATAAGCAAACTCACTCTAGAATATAGGAATATAGGTCAGAATCTAGAATATAGGTTACCAGGGGATGGGGTAGGGATAGGGAATGGGAAGCTGAAGCTTAAAATGTACAGTGTTCCTATTTGGAATGATGGAAATGTTTTGGCACTGGATGGTGGTGATGGTAGCTCAACTTTGTGAATGCAATTAACTAAACTGAAATATATATCTGAATATGATTAAAAGGGGAGATGTTAGAGTATATATATACTAACAGAATAAATTAAAAAAAACAAAACAAATCCATGGAACTACACTACACAAAGAGAGAACCCTAATTTAAACCATGGACTTTAATAGTACAATTATAAAAATATGCTGCCATCAATTTTAATAAACGTTCCACACCAAAGCAAGGTGTTAGTGGTGGGGTGGTAGATGGGAATCCTGTATTTTATGCATGATTGTTCTGTAAACCCACAACTTCTCTAATAAAGAGAAAAAAAGAATAAATAGAGAGGGAAAAAATGGGGGTGGATGCGGTCTGGTGATCTCTGTTATCACAAAGGATGTTGCCTGCCTTGCCTTTGGTTTCAACAGTTCCTTTTCAAAACACTGTGACTGTGCTTTATATAGCCTTAGCTTGAATTTTGAACATGATACAATTGATTGTCAAAACAATCAAGCTGCTTTGTCATAGAAGTTCTAGTGTCTATGGAGTGCATACATGCTAGTTACTGTGCTCACTGGCTAAATGTAATATCAAATTTGATCCTCAAAGTGAACCTATGAGGTGAATTGTATATCAGATTTATACAAAGAAAACTGAAACCGAGAGTTTGCTCAAGATCACATAGCTGCTAAGTAAAAGAGCTGAAATGTGAAGCCCGGTTCGAGTCTGAAGTCATGATATCTCTCAAAAGCAATAATCTATGGAAATAAAAATCACAGTTTGTCTTGAAGCAATTTTCTAGTAATTTGAGACTGGAAACCAAATATTTTATCTTTTATGACTATAATAAGTATTTGCTCTCACCCTAGCAAGATAAACTACTATTAAGTTTAAAATTTAAATTGTAATTATTGTTCTACTCTGGCTTGAGATATTTTAAGTTTTTTTTTTTTTAGTTATAAGAGAGAAATGCTTTAAAATTTTATGGAAGTATAAAGTGAAATGTAGGGAAGCGGGTGTGGCTCAGTGGATAGAGCCCCCGTTTACCATATGGGAGGCCCGGGTTCGCTTCCCGAGGCCTCCTTGTGAGGGCACGCCGGCCTGAGCGGTGCGGTGGGCTGATGCAGCAACCTCAGGGCAGGAAGCGGGTGTGGTGCAATGGATAGAGCCCCCGTTTACCATATGAGAGGCCCCAGGTTCGCTTCCTGGCGCCTCCTTGTGAGGGCAGGCCGGCTCGCGAGGCGCCGCGGGCTGATGCGGCAAGACCTACAGCAAGGGGGAGATAAGCAGACACAGAGAAGACAGCAGCGAATGGACACAGCAGCACAAGCAAGGGGGGGGATAAGTAAAATAAATAAATCTTTAAAAAAATAAAATAAAATAAAGTGAAATGTAGAAGTCAATAGCCCACAAAAGATTTGAACTAACACTTCAGCAATGAAGATATATGGGTGGCAAATAAGCATATGAAAAGATGTACATCATTTGTCATTAAAGAAATGAAAATGTTAACCACCCAATGGATAGGTAAAATTTAAAAGTCTGACAATAGCAGATATTGGCGAGGATATAGAGAAATTGGCATTCTCATATGTGGCTGGCGGGCACAAGCACTTTGGAAAGCAGTTTGGCAGTTTCTTAAAAAGTTAAACATACACCCACCTTATGATCGAGCCATCCCACTTCGTGTTTGCACAATAGTAATGAAAGCACATGTCCATACAAAGACTCATGCACAAATGTTCATAGTAGCTCTCTCAGTAATCACTAAAAACTATTAACAAGCCTAAAGACCATCAACAGATGAATGAATAAATGAAGTGTATGCTCATAAGTGGAACGCTACTCGGCAATTAAAAGGAATGAACTATTGATACATGCAGCATTGTGGTCAAATCTCAAAATTATTTTGCTGAACGAAGACAGACAACACAATAGTGTGCACTGTATGAGTCCATTTATATAAAAAGCAAACAGTGATTGCCTGGGGATGGGGACTGGGGGTGGGGGTGGGGGGGCTGGAGGGAAAGATTACCAAGGGACGTGAGAAAAATTGGGGGGATGATGGACATATTCCCCATGTGATGGGAGTGATGGTTTCATAGGTGTGTGCATGTGCCAAACTTATCAAAGTGTACACTTTAAATATCCCAGTTTATTTATGTCAACTATCCCTTCATAAAACTATTACACATGCACACGGATAAGCACACAGTCAAGAGCCCCAAATCCCTCTCTAGAAGTTACCACTGATACCAGTTTTATTATAATCCTTCTAGACATTTACACACAGTTCAAAATATAGACGCTCTTCTACAACTTGCTTTTTTCGCGTGGACATCTTTCCATGTGGGTACACGCAGAATTACCTCATTCCATAAATGGTTGCCTGGTTGTCCAATGTATGAATACTTTATGATATTTAACCAGTCTTCCATTTGTGGGCTTTTAGTTGACTTCCAGTGTTTGCTGGAGAGGTTTTTTTTAATCACTACAGCTCTTTCCAGAATCATGAGCACCTGACTTAGAAGCACCCTGCTCATGAAAACTGTCCGTTGATGGTGCTTCCTCAGTATCCTTCCAGCTGTCGCTACTCCCTCAGTATCAACCAAGCTGTTCTTGCCTACTCCCTCCCCCTGGTGGTGGGTGTAGGAATCTGCCTAGCATTATTTTCCTTCTGCGCTTCTAATTTGCCCTTCTCAATTCAGCTTGCACCTGGCTGCCAGGAAGATCTTGCGAAAATATAAATCTGATCATCTCACTTTCCTGATGAAAATGCATCACCTAAAGTCAATCCCAAGCCCTTGGCAGAGCATGCAAAGTATTAATCCTCTGACCCTTGCCCGGCTCTCCAGCCTCAATTTTCCTAACTCTCCTCCTAGCTCTTTGTACTCCAGCAATACATAACCAATTGTAGTTCTCTAAACACACTTCATATGTCCATATCTTTACACCTGCTATTTTCTCTCCCTGGAGTGTCACTCTGCCCACTCCTATTTCATGTTTGCCTGGCAAACTCCTATTCCGCCTTCAAAACCCTGCTTAAGAGTCCCCTGCTCTCTGTACTCTTGTCTGTTCCCCACAACATGAAGTTAATCTTCCTTGGTACTGCCATGCCAGGCATTTACATCTAATACCCCGCCTATCACATTTGATTATAATTTTCTGCTTATATGTTTGTTTCCAGCACTAAACTTCCTCCCTCACTAAACTTCCTCACTAAACAAGAGGACCAAGACTGCCTCTTGGTCACTGTTGTATTTCTGGCATCTTTCACAATGTCCAGAACATAGGAAAGTAAAGTTTAATAAGCAAACGCTGAAATGAAATGACCACATCTGCAGCCTCAAGGGCATGGTGTCCTGTGCTTCCTCCTTTTCTTATGTGTGTAGGGACTGCCAAAACCAGCCCTCGAGACACAGAGCCAGGGGCAGAGACCAGACAGGAGGAGCACACACTCTTTCATCTTTATCAAATACACTGTCGAGTAATATTCGCCATGTGGTCAAACCTGAAGGCCCTTTAAACTATCGCGAACCAGGCATTTCTCACTCGGTGACTGGGGTGCAAACAAGGTCAGGGTTCGGTTTGCAGTCTATGGCCTTGCCCCTTTGGTGGGCCACAAAGAAACAAATGCAGAGGGTCCCTACTCTTTTTCTTACTTCTTCAGGGCACAAATTGTGGGGCCATGGAGAACCTCATATTACCTTATTTGGGATCCAAAGAAAGGTGGTTTGCCCTTTCATTAATTCATTCAACTCTTCTAAGTAGCCACTTAGGATACATAAGTGGACAAAATAATGATCCTTGCCCTCATGGAGCTTAATTCTAATGGGGGGAGAAAGACAAAGCTCAATAAACACGATAAATAAGTAAACATCAGAGTATGCTAGAAAAGAAGTGTTATGGAAAAACGTCAGGTGGTTCTGTCTATACAGATACGCATGTCAAAATGTGCACGCGAGCAGGACACTGGACTTCCTGTAATGTTAGATGGTTGTCTCGTTGTTTAATCCAGTTTCAGCTGGGATTCCTGTCCCTTGAAGCTGAAAGCACTCTAAGTAACCCTTGGCATGCTTTCCTTAAGAGCAATAGATCCTGTTCCCAGGAGAAGGAGAAATAATAATAAAAAAGAGATGCCAGAGTCTCAGGCTCCATTTGGGGATTTTCCTGAGGGCCTTTGACGATACTATGTCCTTCCTCACAGACCATTCGATTCTATCCATCCCGGGTAATCTCCTTCTTACTATCAGATATGGGAGTCAGAAAGCTGCACTTCAAAGTATAGCCCCAGGAGAGGCTTCAAAGGGAGTGGCTGCCATTCAGAGGCAAGCCCGGTCCACAGGAACAAGGTCGCCAGCACAACCCCAGGTCAGCCACCGTCATCTCCAGCCTGAATTACTGCCACAGCCTCCCAACTGCTCTCCCTGCCTCCTTCTTGCCACACTGTTCTTTTATCCTCACAGCAGCAACAGTGATTCTTATAAAACATAAATATATTTTGTTGCTTTCTTCTAATTGCTTCCTGTCACCCTTAGGATAAAATCGACAGGCTTTCTTAGGGCTTATGGTCCCTGAGCAATCTGGTCCTGGGTTGCCTCCAACATCGTGTCCTACCTCCTCCCCCTTACCACGTTCCAGCCACCTTGCTTCCTGGCTGTTCCTTAGGTTTACCAAGCATGCTCCTGCCTCAGGGCCCTTTGCACTTGCTATTCCCTCAACCTAGAACATTCTTTCCCCAGATATCTGTAGGCTTATGCCCTCACTTCATTCAGATTTCTTTTCAAATGTTACTCTATCATTGAGGCCTTGCCTGACCAATCCAGCTAAAAAAGCACCCTATGTCCACCTGGTTATCTCTTTAACCTGCTTTATTTTTCCATCATAGCCCCTGTCATACCTGAAATTATCATGTGGATCCATCTGTTTATTTCTGTGCTGCCTGCCTCTCCCTACTAAAATGTGAGCTTCATGAGGATGGGACTTTGACCATTCTGCTCACGGTGGGGTTCTCCGGTCTAGATACAAACAGTGCCTGACACCTAGTAGGAGCACAATAAATATTTGCTAAATGAAATTAATGATAACTTTCCTGACCCTACTGGCCAAGATAGGACATTCACACCCAGATACAAATACTTTTTTTTTGGAACCCAGGACCTCATCCATGTGAAGCACAAGCTCAACCACTGAGCTCCACCTGCTCCACCAGACACACATCCTTTTATGGCCTCTTCTTCCTCCCCACTCTTCTTCTTCTTCTTCCCAATATCTTTAGGAAAACCTCACTTCCATCTTCTCTTTTCATTCCCTTGAAGTAAAAACATATATATTTTTAAAAGTCAAGTCTGGCTAATAATCTAATAATTAGCACCAATATTCCTGGACTGGCCACTGACCAACTGTTTCCAGGAGGCTGAACTGTGTTGGAACCAATCAGGAAAGACCCTGCGAGGCTTGGAGCACAAGCAAATGAGAGAGTGTATGGGGTCGGCGAGGAAGCTTGGTGCCCACCTCTACACTGAGCCCAGCACTCTGGTACCCTAAGGTTTGGAAGCTCTGGCGGCATTCAGAAGTTGTCCTGTCGGGCATGAACCCTGGCTCTCCTACAACTCTCAGTGGCAGAGGTGAAACCTTCAAGCAGCTCTGTGAGCAGTGGCCTTGGACATACAGGAATCTGAGAAGAGGACAAGAGGACTATACCAGGCCATGTTTGTAAGCTCAGAGGCATGTGTAAGGCCTCAGAAATAACTGGGAGATGCTTTAAAGGAGAATCATTTCCAGCAAAAGAGCTGGTAGGCACTCGTGCCATCATAATTTTAGTACGAAAAGAAAATGTGACCTCATTTGCTACTCACAAGCTTGTGAGGACTGGGAGTTTGAGGCTATACTTGAGAAAGAAAGCATGAGCTACAAATCAGAGATGGACATAAAATGAACCAGGTAAATCAATCTTCAAAGTCATGAATAGTGTCAAGAAGTTTTTAGTAAATGTGCTGAATAAACTTCTCCAAATATTTTCTCCTTTTCTTTTCCTTAAATTAACTTCTCCCTCAAACATCAGGATGCTGGAGGAGTTGTTTCAAAAACTAAATCCACTTTTTTTCAGTTATTATGAAATACCAAATAGTTGCTGTATAATTTTTCATTGCAACTATTTGGTATTTCAAAGACTTTGTTGCTTAAATAGTGATTTGTGAGCCACCTAAGGAGCTTTACGTTTAAGTTCCCAATTTGCAACCAGGTGTTCTTGCAAAGTATCCTCTGAAATTTTTTGGACCATCTCTTGTTTATAAATCAAAAACTGCTCAGCAGAAGGTTCCTTTTTTCTTCTTTTCTTAGCACTAATATTGACTATGAGCAGAATGATCTTGGTGAATCCATTAGCTGTGGTCCAGATAATTCTGCCTGCTTTTGGGCCAAAGTCAGGGAACGGAGGGGCTGAAAAGGATGGCTGAAAGGTGGGGCTACTGAACTTCTCCATAAAAATGATTGTTGCTTTGAGAGTAGCCATGATAACGATCATTAATTCTGATCTATGGCATCTGGTGAGTTAAGAGTGCTTTATCTTCTTTCAACATTTGGAGATTATCTCTTCCGAATGTTCCAACCTGCCTCAAACCAAATATTACCTGTTTAAGAGAGAAGGAGCAAACTAACAAAGCGTGTATGTGTATGTTCATTTAACTAACAAGCTTGATCATTTCACTAACGAAGTCTACTCTGGCCAAGTGCAGCTGGAGGGGCTGGAGGTGGAAGGGTGGGGTGAGGGGTGGTTTCAAAAGTAAGTTAAATTGGTCCCTGCCTTCAAGACACTAAAAATTTAGAGGGGAAGACAGACCTTGAATAGAAACAGACAAACTCAAAGAGCATGTTCTAAGTAACATTTAAGGTCACTTTCACACCTTAGATTTTATTATTCTATTTATCCATTAAAAATATAAATATTCAGGTCACCAAAGGGAAATTGAAACAGAGGGCCATGGGAAGTACAGAGAAGGGTGTAATTATTTCGAAATGTTGGGCTGTGGAAGGGTGTGATGCAGGTGACACGTGAACTGAATCTTAGGTGATGAGTAGAAATTTGGGAGGTAAGTTTGTAGAACAAAGGCACTGCAAGATATTATGTAAGTAAAAATCATGGCCACAAATTCAGAGATCAACGGATGGCTTAGCAACTCTAAAGTATAAGAAATATTGTGGGGTTTTGTGGTACTTTTAAAACCTGTTGGCAAATTCTTTGACTTTCCTAGTACAAAAAGCGGGATCTAATTCCTCCCTCTCCTCCAGAACATGAGCTGCTCTAGAGGCTGGCTTCTAACTAATAGAATGTGGTGGAAATGATGCTGCATGACTTCCCAAGGCAGGTAAGAAAAGGTGATAGAGCTTCTACCTCTCTCTCTCTCTCTCCCCCCTCCTCCCCCCCTCGACATGTGCTTTGGGACTGACGTGAGAAATCCAGCTACCCTGAAGCCACCATGCCGGAGAGAACACATAAGAAGACAGGTGTCCCAGGAACCCCTGCTATATGAGCCTTCCTAGCAACAATCCACAGCCATGCAAGTATACAAACTTTCCAATAATCCTTTCTTAAAAAGGGGTTTTATTCACACTCCAATAATTCTTACCCTCTGCCTTCAAGTCTTCTAGCTGAAGTCCCAGACCTTATAGTTTAGAGATAAGCCTGCCCTGCTGAGTCCTCTCCGAATTCCTGACATACAAGAATCTATAGGCATAATGAAAGATCGGGTTATGCCACTAAGTTTTGGGACAATTTGTTACACAGCCATAGTAACTAGAAAAAAGTTTCTTGGGAGACAAGACAGAAAGGATTGGTTGCCAACTAGCTTTCTGCTCTCCCAATCAATATTTAGAAATTTACCTATAAATTCCTCTTACCAGTCAGTATGTGCAGTATTGCCTACTATGTGACTGGAGCTATGTAAAAGGATACAGATTAATTTAAAGGTGGATGTGAAGGACTATTGTCTAACAAAGGATTTGGGGCAAACACACACAACCATCGCTTACTGCAGGCTTCAAGACATGCCAGGAAGTATCTCCTGTTCTCTTGGCTCATGGCAGAGGGGCACACGTGGCCTAGGGCACAGCTGAATGTATTACAGAAGAAGAACTCCCACCCTTGTTCCCCCTTTTGTGGAGCTAGCGTGAAAATGACCTTGCACGGCAGAAGCAGTGTGATCTCAGCCGCCCTGCAGTGGGAGATTAGGAGGCAGCTGTTGAAGAGAGTATTGGTAGACACCAGCTACCCAGCATCTGGAGACCTTAGGAGCTCATGAGAAGGTGAATTCTGACACAACCTCTCCTGCTAGTGGGGAAGAGCCCCCCAAATTCCTACCAGCTCACAAGCAGGCAACTGGGATGGGCCTCTGACTTCAGTCTCCAAATAAACTGCTTCTCTTCACAGTTAGGAAGATAAATCGGATATTGTCTTAGCTTTCCAGGGTTGCTATAATAAATACCAAAGACTGGTTAGTTTAAACAAAAATTTACTGTCTCACAGTTTTGGAGGCTAGAAGTCCAAAATCAGGGAATTCGCAGGCCATGCTTTGTCCAAAATCTGCAGCATTCTGGTGACTTGCCGGCAATCTAGAACTCGGTCTCCACCATCTGTCTCCTCTTTGCCCCCTCTCTCCTACTCACGAGTCTATAAGGACTCCAGTCATACTGGATTAAGGCCCACCCTGATTCAGTTTGGCCTCCTGTTAATAGGATCTTCAAAGATCCTATTTTCAAATGCGTTCACAGGGGTTAGGAACTGAACATATCGTTGCATTGTGGGGGACATGATTCAAGCCATTAACAGGTACAGTCCTGAAACCCAAGAGACTCACAGTCTAATGTGAGTGACTTTCATGTAATCGAATCCTTACAGGGCAGTGTGATACATGCTACCCCTTTAAAAGCTTGTCTAAAGTCTCTGTACGTATACGCTTAGCAGACGACATTGATGAAAACAACGTTAAAGGCCCTTCTTTTTCTCATGGAGGTGGCACAATGCCTAAAGGGCCACGTGCAGTCATGTAAATGAGGAAAGTGAGGCCACATATAAGAAATGGGATCCGAAATCCACTCATTGCAACCCCCTCTGCACCAGGCTTATGTGTCAGTTTTGGGCTTCTGAGGAAATCCCGCGGGGCCATCTATCTAAACCTAAACCTGAAGTAAATCCTCACCTCACTCAGCAGCTACGATGACTCTCCCACATGTACCTGTGGTGCCAAAGTGAACCGAATATCGCCATTTTTTAATATTATGAAAGCCCCTCTGTGGTAGTTCAAAACAATCCAGATTTTTGGCTAAGCAGGGCCGAATTCCTTTCCAATCAGATAATTAACAGCAGCCTCATTTTTCTGCAATGAATTTGCCCCACAAACCATATCATAGTGGCCTGAGTCTACTCTATTGGGGTCACTTTAGAACTTCATCTCGGTGGGTTGCTTAGCCCTTCCCCTAGTCCTCCGTCTAAAATAGATGCTCCTCCCACGTGGCACCTTGGTTGGACGTCTATTTATCAAAGTGTAACTTTCAAAAAGTTAAACACATGATTCATATAAAATAGAAAAACACAGGTAACACATTTATTCACTTCCTTCGTTAAGGAGGGAGCCAGTAAGACAGTAACGTTGGATTAAGGAGAATTTGAGGAACAGAGGTTTATATGTTCCATCAAGAAAGGGATTGTTTAAAAATCTTAGAATAAGATGACTAGGTTGGATACAAAATTGGTTAATGTGCTACAGGGCACTAAACAGTAACCTTTAGGTTTATATTTTCTATGAAACAGAAATCATTTCATTTGTACCGCTAGTGGACAAGAATCATTGGCATTGTTACCAGTTTTCAACAAATTAACATCTACCTTTACACAGTTGTAAAACATCTGAATTAATTGTCGATTGCAAGCCAAACAAAGGTACACAGTCCTAGAGAGCAAGTTAAACTCCGGATGGGCTTGCTACTGCATTGCTCCACAAATAACTACATGGAAAGAACATTCAGGAATCCCTTTGGATAACGTACAGATAATTATTCAAATTTTAAGGTAATTATTCTTAACATAGTAATAATAATGATAATAATATCTAACATTTATGCAATACCAACTATGCCAGGCACCTGATTAGGCATGCATTATCTCATGTGGTTAATACAAAAAAGAAGGTATTATAATTAGTCCATTTTACAAATGAAACTGCAGTTCATAAGTGACAGAGCAGGGATTAGAACCCAGGTCTGCCTGTTTATATGAGTTCTTAGTCACTGATAGCACTTGTACATAATAGCATTACTTTGCCTGTATTCTGCCTGGGCTGTGAGTTCCGTAAGGGCAAACAAAGATCAGGGTTTCTTGTTCACGGATATTTTCCTTGCTTCTACTGATATCCAATGCATAGTAAGCACTCAACAACTATTTCTTTAAATTAAATTGAATATGTAAAAGCAATTTATATACTTTTTAAAGTTCTTTTGCCCTCTGCTGGTAATTAGTCTTTATTTTTATCTATGTTTTCATCAGTAATAATGTTTATTACAATGATGGGATGATGATATATTCTTTATTCATTTATAGAGTCACTTACAAAATAAACTTTTATCAAGTGCCTCCTAAGTATCAAGCATTGTACTATAATGAATAGGAGCTATGTCTATCTCATTCAACTTTTCTTTTTTCTCTAGCACATAGGACATACTAGACACTGACTCAATAGCTGCTAGTTTTATGAATGAATAATTGTTGAGTGAGGAATTATTGCAGTTCCATGACATTTTCTTAGGATATATATATATATATATATTTTTTTTTAAGATTTATTTTTATTTATTTATCTCCCCCTTGCTGCTTGTGCTCATTGTGTCCATTTACTGTGCATTTTTCTGTGTCTGCCTGTCTCCTTTTGTTGCATCATCTTGCTCACCGCACCACGCGGGCCGGCTTGCCTTCACCAGGAGGCCCTGGGAATTGAACCCGGGGCCTCCCATATGGTAAATGGGAGCCCAACCAATTGAGCCACAGCCGCTTCCCAGGATATTTCTTGAATAGCAAATATCAGTCTAGAATGTAGTTCTCCCAATAAAATGAAATCAGATATAACTTTTTTTTAAAAAATGTAAATGATCCTTTTTCTATCCACCCTTAATATAACCTACTGCACTGGTTATTTCCCTGCTTGTTGCCAGGATCCTTTCCCTTCCCTTTCTCTGCTATCCTCTGTCTGAGGGGGCTGATCCCTAGCAAAGTGGCTTCAAGCTAGGCTTGACTAATGAGTGGCCCTAGAGGGAGACAGGAGGTTGGGAGAAGGGAGAATCTCCCATTGACACCCCCTCCCTTTTCCTTCTCCCCCCCCACCCCCCACTTAAGAAAACATCGCCAGGGGTGGCTCGTCTCCTCCATGGTTCTGCCTTCTGCTCATCAGTCACTTCTTCAGTGGTCTCAGCTTCTGCTGGGTGGTCCTGACCCCCAGGGTCTGCTTCTGTCCCTTAATTTCTTTAGCCCTAGGGATGGTATAGCTTCCCACTAAGTCTAAGGTCTGGGTGGTTTCACCATTCCATGATAGGGTTTTTAACTCTTCCCACCTGTGTATAATTTATTCTCCTTATTAAATTCCTTCTATTGAACTATCCAGGATGGACTCTTATTTTCCTGAATGGATCCTTACTGGTGTAACGAATAGAAAAATAAATGGTTCTCTGTACACCCAACATGAGGGATTCAAATTTGTTCCTTGGCAGAATTTTCAATTGTTATATGTCAAGTTGCTGAGGACTAGCTGAAACTCTAAATATTAAATTAATACACAAAAGTGTAGTAACAGTAGCTACTCTGTATCGACCCATACAATATACCTGGCATTTTGCTCAGCTCCTCACTCAAATACATTATCTCTTTTAATTCTCCAACAAACTGCAGGGTATTTGTTCTAGCCAATGTTCTTAGTGACAAATAGTAAACACCTATTCTGAATGGATGTACTAGAAGGGTCACGTCCAGGAGTCCCTGTTCAAGAATAGCAATAGAAATACCCTCTTGTTACTCTTCACTCGAGATTTACTTGTAGTGGAATTTACTTTTTCCCCCTTCTGACTGCTTCATATATATGAGCAGTAAGCATTGTTTCCTGGAAGGTGCAGCCACCCCAATACTGGGTCCAGGCATCCTTCTAGTGTGATGGAATGTGACCACAAATACTTTGGGCACTTAGTTGGTACAGCACTGGTGTACTTGCTGACATGTTATTATGGAAGTCTGATAATTATGCCAGCAGGCAATACTTTGCATGTGACAGTGCACATGGGTGTGTGCGTGTTTATGGAGAGAAGCCATGAAATGCGTTCTTCTGGTTTCTATTCTTGACCTGTCAACTCAGTGAGTCACTGAGTATCCCTTGGTCAGCCATAAACCCTCAGTACCCTAGTCTATCTTCCACTAACACCTCCAGGAAGTCAGATAAAAGCTATTGTACAGGTATCTGAGTGTTCAGGGCTCTCAACTGTTCAGGCTCAAAAGGCAGTATAATTATTTAAGTCCCAGACCACTTTGAGAAAGGATGCTTGCCCAGTTTGTCATAAAAGAAAGGAAGCCCTCAGAAGTCAGAGGTTGGACAAAACATGTTTAAACGAATGCAAACCCCATGTACTTTAGCTATCCAGGAATTGAGCTTGAAGAGAACCTAAAAAGTAAGAATCAGTATTCCCCCACCCAGCCTAAATAATGCTGACTTACCATTGTGAGGGGACGTTTGCAAATCTATTCCTTTATATGCTTTATATGAAAAGCCTGCTTGTTATCATTAATTTTTTATATATTAATAAAAAGGAGATAGGAAAGTTGTTTATTATGTAGCATCAGTAGTCCACCTCCACTAAGGCACACTTAGGAGGATGTCAATGATGGTGTAGTGTCATTGTACGGCAGTGTGAAATTATACTAGCAACATATGAATACATTCTCACTGTAAAACAGATAACACATTTGTCTGTATATAGAGCAAATCAGGAACATCTCCCAACTTGCCTCCTAAACAGTTTGGAAGGCATCTTTTTATTCCATTTCTATGCACTTCATATGTACAGAGAGAGATATTCCTTCTAGGGCATACATAGTATTACCCCTTAATCATTGTTGTACAACTCATGTTTTTCTGTTTAACACTGTACCTGGAGAGTCATATTTCTTAACCTTTTCCTTTATGTCTTCTGGGTTTTGCATCTTATTTTCAAAGCTCTTTCCCACTCCGATGGGTATTCCACTTGAATTTTAAGGTGAGAGGCTAAATGTCTGTCCATTGTTGACCAGGACCATGAAGGCCTTAAGAAAATGATTGCCCGCTGGCCCAGAGGTCAGTGGGAGTGTGACTGCTTGGTGAGTGACTGAGCCCTTACCACTTTGGCCTCCCAAGTACCCACCTCTCATTGGTGCTCCCTTGAGCTTCAGTTCTCCTTGGCCCCTCCCACTTCCTGCCCAGAGTCATCCTCCCTGGTGGTTCTCATTCTCTTTTTTTGTTTTCCAGAGGACAACAGTGGTGTCCAGGTAAGTGTAGGAGCTCTTCGTGGGGTGGTACTAAGAAGGTGTGTCTTCCTGGTATATGAGGGGGGAGGGTCTCGGTAGCCTCTAGGCGTGAAGGAAAAGGCAATTGGAATGGGAAGTAACCTTCATTTTTCTACTAATTCAGTGGAGTCAGCTTTGGAAAATTGATCAAGCACCAATATTTTCATTAATAATCAAAACTGGTCAATGATCTAAATTGGTCTGCCTTATCTTCAAGACCACAGGGAAATAGAACAACAAAACCTGCCAAGAAAATACCATTCATTTTTGAACATTCAATCACCAGTTACTAGTGCTTTACATATTAGCCAACTTCTTTTTCTTCTTTCTGCTTTCTTTTGACTTTTTCTTCCCCACTTACTGTTTTTTTTAGCCTTCTCCTTAGCACCTTAAGATTGACAGGGGAGAGATAAAGAGGTAGGATTCCATTTAACCAATTTTTCTGGTTAGAGTGGAGTCACAGCTTATGTGAAGGATTAGGTTCTAAAGGGAGAACATGAGGTCGAAATCATGTGCAGTCCAAATTAGCCTTGAAAATTCCTTAAATGGGTCATAAAACCTGGGATACACCCAGTTTTTTTTGTTTTTCTACTCCAGCATTGGAACAGATATCTGTTTCTTCAACTGAGTACATTTGCATTTGAGGACAGGTTAAGGAAATATATGTTTAGATGCTAGACTCATACTCTGTGTGGTGAGATCAGAACCAGCAACATAATTTGTGGGGCCCAATGCAAAATCAAAATGCAGGTCACCTTGTTCGAAGATTATTAAGAATTTCAAGACGGCAACAGCATAGCATTAAACCAAACACGGGACCCTTCAAGTGTAGGGTCTTGTGCAAATGCACAGGTTGCACGTGAATAAAGCCAGTCCTGGGTGAGAAGCTTGGAAACTGAGATCACCTCAGGGAGAGCAGCCTTACAGGTGCCATAGAGAAAAATAGGAGGCAAAATCACTTGCAGTGCTTAAATTATTCCCTTGTATTCTCCCACCCCTACCCCATCCCAGCTAAGTATGTATTGCTTAATCTGCATTACATTAAATCACACACGATGCAGATCCACTCTAAAAAGTAAATGGTGGAGGGATTGCAAATCCATATTAAAATTACATTTTCGGGTTATTTGTGACTTTTTTCAAGGATTCATTGTAATTTAAAACTCAGATATAAGAAGTTTATAAAGAAAATGAGTATCTATATTTCTTCACCCAGCAAATATTTTGATCTGCCCTTAGTCATTTGTCAAGGGCAATAGATCAAATTTGGTCTATTCTATAATTTATAGGGGGAAAACAAACTGCATTACTGTGAGTTCCCTAAGTAGTTCAAAAAGAGGTAAATTAGAAAAATCAGGTGTAACAATGACTCCTCTTCAACTACAAGGCTAATATTTTACTTGCTAAAGAGGTTGCCTTTTCAGACTTTTTTTTAGAAGATCATGAACATAAACTGAGCTGGATGGGGGGCGGTTATTCTATGACTGACTGAGCTCTTATGAAGATTGTGATACAAGACTGTTTTTAAGGGAACTGCCTTATATTTTGCAGCACTCTATTTTTTTTTCAAAGTGTTTTATACACAAGGCAGATTGAGAGTAGTTGGCCAAACATCAAAGTGTTTCCAGATAGCAAGCTATTTAACTTCGAAGTAGCAGAAGACTGTGTTTACAGAATCTTTTCTTTTCCCATCTTGGGTCTCTGATGTTATTTACCCTCTCTCTTCTCAAGGTTCTTCCCCCTCTTCCCCTGCCATAGGCTCCCTTACCCCAGCACAACCTGAAACTTGACTCACCTGCTTTGACAAAAAATTTGCTTCCTTGTGGCTTGGAGAGTTATATATTTGAGCTTTAAAAATAAGTGCTATGCTTAAGGCCAGGCAATTGGTCACCCAGGTAGGCTGGCAACCATGCTGACTCACATTCACCTGCTCCGAGGTATGCCATTGCGCAAAACAATCCTAACACGTTCCTACAAAGCTAACAAAGGAAGCAATGCTGCAATATGTCATTGTCAGAGAGCTTCCAGGAGTTTGGGAGGATATTTTTGGTTATTATTTCTATTGTGGGATTTTAGGGTGGTGATGGCAGTTGTGGTAGTGGTGGTTGTTATTTGGCAAGAGCTAAAACTGGAGGCTTCTGTCATCCTACTGCTTATTTCAGCAAATGATATAAAGGCATGTTCATAGGAAGGACCCTGGGTGGCAACTGCTTTTGCTCTTTACTCTCTTGATTTGCATCAAGGTGTGTTTTTCAGGAGAAGAGGGGGGAGTGGCATAAGAAAAAACAAATACAAATTAATAGAAATCACCAGCTAAGTTTGTTCATGCTAGTTTGCCAAATAGTTTTAAAAACTCTTAGTGTGTGCTTATTGTGTATACTGCTAAGTGCTTCCCACTTCCCATGTTTTATCTCACTTCATCATTTCATCCTCCATAATCCAATGGGATAGTTTTTTTTTTTTGCATTTTACAGAGTAAATGAAGTGCTCCAAAATAAGTGGGTAGTAAATGTCACAGTGTTTGAACCCCAGACAAGTTTATGCTGTAATAACTAAATTATTCCATTTAGGAAAACTTTCTACCCTTCTGTTTTTCTCCAGAATAGTAGTGGCCAATTTGTCCAGACATAGGTTTAAGCACTAAACAGAAATTCAGTCTATACACATTCCTGCTTGCAATTATCTCCCAAATAATACCAGTTTACACCTGGCAGAAGATGTATCATGTGTACAGTGGTTTTCACGTGCACAGGTGGGGAAAGTGTGTTTTTGTATCCTTGACGCATGCCCACAACAAAAGCTGAACAGAAGGCCTGACCACACAGTGTCCTTCCAGGGACTGGTTATTTACATTAACCAATGTTGAAATTTCTCCCGGAGATAGGTGCTGCCAAGAACTCTAGAGGAAGTAAGAGGCTTTATCTTTTGCATGCACACGAAGTTTACATCTTCAGAAAACCTGGGTGGGTGTGATCTCCCGGAGCTAATCGTCCTGAACAGGTGCAAATCTGGACCCGTGTTTATGCGGAGGTGTAGACGTCAACGTAAGTGACCGGGCTGGTTGCTCACGTGCGTGGGAAAGCCCACTTGCAGCCTTTTCAGTTCGGTTGTCTCTATGTGGACGGTATGATGGGTGGGCATCCAGTTTGGAGGGCGCTGTCTAGATGACCCTGTAGGGTACCAACAGTTTGCAGCACTGGCTGGGTGGGAGCGTCCGGGAGCGCAGGGGGGCGTCCCGGCGCTCTGCTTCGCCCCGCCCTCCCTCCAGAGACGCCTGAGGCCGAGTCCCCTGCATCGGGCGCACCCGGCAGCACGGCTGCCCCAGTTCCGTAAACACTTCTCTCTCCGCCCAGTCAGTCCTTGGACCGTACCACTCGCAGCCTGAGGGGGGACACCGTTCCCTCTCGCCTCAGAAACTCTCTCTGTTCCAGGCTGTTCTCGGCCTCTGTGATCAGAACATGATGGAAATAAATCTCCTGTTGATGAAACCTGTGAGAGTTTGGCTCTGGAAGCCCAAGTGCCCTGGATTCCTCCCTCTCCGCCGCGCCGTCGCCCCCCGTAACTGTTGGCGTGATGGTCGCGCCGTGTGCTCCCCAGAGGCCCTCCGGGCCCTTTAAATACCGCGTGGGGCGGGGAGGGCTGGGGGGTTGTTCAGCTGGTGAGTTTCGTGATGTTTGT
>JAQZBX010036205.1:0-24281 GCA_029593785.1 Cabassous unicinctus
GGCCAACCAGAGGGGGTGGCATATGGTCCCAGCATGAGGCCAGAGAACCCCCTTTCCAAGCAGGCCTGCCTGGTCATCTGTGAACCGTTCCGTGCCTGGCACTGTCTTGGGTTCCAGGGGGAAGGGAGGGAGCTCAGTCCCTGCAGAGGACAGATGAACCAGCCCAGTAACCAGCTCCCAGGAAGTCCTCATCTCAGCGGGGAACTGAACAGAGTGAGGACCAGCACTTCCTAGCTGTGTGGCTCCAGACCAGTCCCTTCACCTCTCTGTGCCTCTGTTTCCCAACTGTAGAATGGGCATAATGACACTAGCATTTTGTGAGGTTGTGGGAGGGTCAACTAGCATAATGGATCAGAAGACTTGTGTATAAACTGGTGATACCTGCCCCTCCCAGTGATTTCTTTTCTCACTAATCTTGAGAGCAGGACAGCCCAGAGCTGGTCAGCACAGTTCCTGGCTCGCAGTAAGACTGACTGGGAGAGATGGTGAGGGCATTTGGGAAAAGTGGCTGAGCTCATCTGATCTACAGTAGGCACTGAGGGAATTCCCAGGACAAAGGAGTTCTGGAAGACTGCCTGGAGGAGGAATCATTGGCATTGCACCTTAGAAGGCTCAGTAGGAGTTGAATGAGGAGAAAGCAGAGGAAAGTATTCTTAGAGGACTACACGGCAAGAGCAAAGGCCCAGTGGTGGGAACTGGCAAAGCATGTACTGGTGACAGTGTGGAGACCTGCGAGGCTGGACTAGGAGGTGAGATGGGAACTGGGCAGCAAGCTGTATGGAGTGTGTGAGGGGTCAGATCAGGGAGGAGAGATGGGGAGATAGATCCAAGTGGGAGTGAGGTGCAGGCAGCCCTCCACAAGAGGAGAAGCAAAGCAGTAAGGAAGGAACCCCTGGCCAGGGAAGCAGGGGACCTGGCCTGGAGGCTTAGTGTACCACTGTGTGCTATGTGACCTTGAATAAGGCCCAACCCTTCTCTGACCCTCACTCTGCAACTAGGAAGGGAACAGCTGGCTCCAGGAGGCAGGTCTGCAGGTGCAGGGCTAGGGTGGATGCCCATGAACCACGTGGGGGTGCATTCAAATCCAGATTCCAGAGCCCCATTCTCAGTGTTAACCCAAATCTTGGTGGGTAGGGTCCATATTTTTAGGAGGTATCCAGGAATTGAACCCGAGACCTCGTATATGCAAAGCAAGTGTTCAGCTGCTGAGCTGCACATGCTCAACCACTGAGCTACACCTGCTCCCCAAGAAACCTATGTTTTAAAAAGAGCTTTCCAGGAGCTTTCTTGGGGTACCACAGACTAAAATGGCTATAGACTCAGCCGGTTGCCTTTTCAATCCCTGAATGTGCCAAGCAGGTCCCACCTCGGGCCCTTGCATTTGCTGGTCCTTATACCCCATACACACTGACCTCAGATCTTCCGTGGCCGGCTCCTTCCTGCCATTCAGGCCTCAGCTCAAATATCACACCCTCAGTATCTCAAGTGCCTATGCCCCAGTGCCCACATTCTATCCCATTGTCCTGTTTTATTTTCTTCAACTCATCACTTCCTGAAACTATCTTATCTGTGCACTCACTAATTGCCTTCCCCCCAGCCTCAGCGGGGGCAGGGCTCTTGTCAGTCCTATTTGAGGCCGTATCCCCAATGCCTAGAACAGTATTTGATGAATGAGGTGAATGAAGGGAAGTGGGCTCAAAAGGCCCCGTTCTTTTTTTAAGGGCAGCGGCTTTGGGATCTGGGGCAGGTGACTTCACCTCTCTGGCCCTTGGCTTACCTCCCCTGTGACGAGTGCACAGCAGGCTGGAGATTTACCTGCAAGAGGCAGGCTGGGGCTGCTGAGGAAGCCAGCGAGTCCCAACTTTACACAGGCCATTGGTGTGTACACCAGTGGATGAATAAATGCCTTTACTTGGCTGTGGGCCTTTGAGCAAGGCCCCTCCCATTCGCAGGCCCAGTTTCCCCTCCTGTAAAATGGAGTTGGTCTGGGTAGTCTCTCAAGGCCCTTGGGCACTGACATGTAGAACCTCTGTGCCTAGTCCAGTACACAAATGGGAGCTACAGCAGGTGTTAGAGGGGGTGCAGGCTTCACCGAAGCCATGGTTCTTGCCTTTATTGGTCTGTCCAGATGATCCCAGCCAGCCCCTAGCTGGCAGGCTAAGACCATAATTAAACACAGCCTCTGCCACCCTCACCTCTCAATTCCCCTCAGGAGAGAGAACAATGCCGGCCCTGCCCCCACCCTGAGAACAGGGATTTGTCTGGAAATTCCACCAGGGGTAGGAGGAAGGGCTGGGGCCCTAGAATTTCTGTGCCTGCTCAAACAGGAAGCAGCAGAAAGTTTGGGGCCAAGGAAAACAAGTTCAAGGTCATCCTGGAAATCAGCTACCCCACTCCCCCTAAGGCTGGGGGCTTGCCATTCCCCCTAGATGGGGCTCTCCTGGTAGATTAATGATTAACACAGACAGGGTATGGAAGGGGGCAAGACCACAGGCAAAAGCCTAAGAGGAAGCAAGTTTTCTCCAGCATACCTGACATACCTTTGGTGATAGGCCGCTCACTACTGAAGACTGGCCCACAGCCCTTGGAAAGGCTGAAAGCTCCCCACAACTAGAAACTGAGGTTTCTGGGACCACAACCCCCACAGGGACACAAACCTGCCTGTCCCAAACTGTAGCCTTATTCCTGTCTCTCACAGCACCCCACAGGTGATAGGCAGGTCAGGATCACAAGGCTCAAAGTACAGACGGGCAAACTGGGGCTCAGGATGGAGAAGAACCAGTTCCCCAAGTGAAGCTCCCCCACCCGGGCTTTGGCCTCCCTCCTCAGGCTCCCTGCATGCCGTCTAGATTCTGGGGCCCAGTGGGTCAGCTCAGGCCAGGCAGCAGCCCTGACTGGCACCCTTTGTCCTGGTCTCTATGCCCTCTGACCTCACCAGGTCCTGGACTGATTAAAATATCCCCTTACAGCTCCAAAAGGACTGGTGTTCCCCTGCAGGGCTGGGAGGGACACAGTCCCATCTGAGGAGACACCTGCCACTTGGCACTGTGCCCTGGCCACCCGCAGGAGCTGGGCACCACTGGCACGACAGAGATTAGAGAACCTTAGGCTGAAGGTCTGGAGAGATCCTCCAGGAGAAACTGACCCAGAGAAAGGAGAGCCTTGCCTGAGGTCACACAGTCCACAATTATTAACCCTAATAGAGTGCTTACTATCTGCCAGGCACTGCTAGTCCAGTTCATCCTTATAACAACCATAAGAGGAGTTACTGTCCCCACTTTAGGGACAGAGAGACTGGACTCCATACCATGCAGCCTGGTTCTTAATGGTGAACCCCTGCTGCCACTAATGGTCTCCCTTCACCTGTCCCCAGGTAACTAACCTTCTGGCCCCTCTCCAAAGGCCAAGAGAGCAGAGCCTTTGTAAAAAGGTGTCTTGCAGCAACGAGGCCTTGGCTTCTAGTCCCAGCCTGGGGTGGGGTGGTCAGTGGATGCTGGCTCAGCCTCCTCCCCTCCTTCCCCTGTCACCCCTCCTCACACCTACTCCTTCCCCAGCCCCCCACCACTTCCATCCTTTCATGTCTTTGTTCCCACCATTCCCACTTCCTGGGATGGGAGGCTGTCTTCCTAGATCCTCTGACCCCCTCTGTGGAACCGGTTATTGCTAGCTCCAAATTTTAGCTTGAGTCTGTCCATGCCTCTCCATCTCCACTGTCATCACCCAGATCCAGGGCACCACATGTCTAGCTCTGGGGACTCCGACATCCCCTAACTGGGCCTCCAGGTCCTCTCTGCTCCCTGAGTCTATTCTCCACAAAGCACCACAAACATCCGTGGGCCCCAGCCGCCCTGGCCTTGCTGTCCTGCGGACACTCCTTCCGGCTCGTGCCCTCCCCATTGCTCCCTGATCCACCTGGCGGACTCCCACCACCTACATTTCCTAGAGGAACCACACCCCTGGCCCCCCTGCACCCCCATCGTCCTCTACGAGGTCCCTGCACCTTTTCTCCACAGAGCCCTAGCACGGTGCGGTCGCATACATTTTTTCTGACGCTTCATCTTACATCTGTTTCTCTGGGCACACTGTGCTCGCCCTGAGGGTTGGGCCCATGTCCCCCTCGCCCAGTGCCCTAACCCAGTACCAGGCCAGAGCTATCACACAACAGCTGCCAATCAAGAGGAAGGTGGGGGTATCCCAGCCGTGCAGGCGGTAAAGCCTGTCCAACTGAGTGTGCATTTGAGTACCTCAGACCTCCGGGCTTCTGCACAGCTAGAAGCCCCTGGGCTCACAGCAAAACGAGGCCCAACGCTCCCTACCCCTACCCCAACCAAGCCCCAGCCCAGGACTTATTCATTTTCCTCCCTGCAGGTTTCGGTGCTTTTCGTTCTATGATTTATAGCCCATCAAAGAAATTTCCCCCATTATCTTTCACATGCAGCGTGCTGCCTTTCTGCTGTTTTAATAATGCACTTGGCTCACCGGGCCTCTCCCCAGAGAAATCTAAGGCTTGGCTCCAATTTGGGAGCAGGCCCACGCAGCTAGGTGGGATGCCAAGGACTCATTTCAGACCCAAACCTTGATCAGGTCTGAGCCTCACACTCAGGAGCTAACTGGGCTCAACTCCCCTCCTCTCCCTCTCTCTGGCCAGGGAAGCCTGGCAGAAAGAATTTAGGCTGCGATGGCCCAGTGCCCTGGGGGCCCTAGGTGGCCAGTCTTAGGGCAAGGGTGGAGCCTCTGGCCCTGGACAGGAAGCAGCATCACTATCTCTTCCCCTCAACCAGACTCAATGGTTTCCATAGGCTCCACAGCCAAGGTCTTAATCTACCAACTCCCCAGGCAAGGCAGGAGCTCATCAGACCTGTTTCACAGATGAAGAAACATCTCAGAAATACTGGGAGGTTGTGTCCCAGCCCTGCTCACCTCTCTGGGTCCTTGCCAGGTTCAGAGGCAGCCAGCAGAGCTTTCCGAGGGTATCCTCCATGCCAGGCACTGTGCCAAGGAATTGACCTGAGTTTCCTCACCGCATCCTCACAACCACCTTTAAAGGCAGCCAGTTCTGTTATGCCCATTGTACAGATAGGAAAATCAAGTCCCAGAGAGAAGCAACTTGCCTCGGGTTGCACAAGAAGCAAATGGCAGCTCCCTGGGGAAGTCTTACTGGAGCAAGGGACAAGGAGAAGGGTAGAAGTTGCAGGGAGCTCACAACTCCAGGCCAAGCTACTTACTCAAAGTGTGTTCCAGAGGCAGGGAGAGCTCAGAGCTTTGGGTCTTAGCTGTGTGCCCTGGGGTAAGTCCCCTAACCTCTCTGGGCCTCAACTGTCTCCTCTGTGTACTATGTACACCATCCTCCCAGGACCATTACAAGACTTGAATGAGGCAACACACGGGAAGCTGCCTTATAAACTGTCAAGTCCTGGACTGCAACATTTTTGCATGTTACAACAGAGGCATCAAGACATCATGCAAAGACCTGCAGGGAGACCCCGTACTGTTCCACGCAGGCGTGTGGCTGGCGGCTCAGAACCATGCAGGATCTGGGCAGAAGACGTGGGCTCCGCAGACCACAAGCCACTTACCTCACTCTGGTACCAGGTACCTCATGCCCAGGCTTGGGAGAAACCAGACATCCCACCTGCCCCCAGGAGTGCAGGTCCAGGTCAACCTGGGCTAGGCCTCCCCTCCCGCCACTAGGTCTGCTTTACTGCCCCCTTCTGCTCCTGAAAGTTTCTGCTTCTACTTTATGGTTTCCATGGCAACCACCTCTTCGTGTGTGTGTGTGTGTGTGTGTGTGTGTATGTGTGTGTGTGTGTATGTGTGTGTGTGTGTTTTTCCTCTCCTCAGTCACTTTGTCATCTTAAAAGGCAAGTTTCTCTCTCCTTTATGCTAAAGAGAGAATAAAAGCTGGTGGGGGCAGGAGGTCTGGCCAGGAAAAGAGGAAGGAGAGGGTCAGGCCTGAAAGGGGAGAAGCGACCTCTGGGGTGCAGGCACGGTTTGCCCCCCCAAAGCCCTCTGGGCCCCAGACTGCCATCGTTGGGATAGTTCTCCACAGTGGAGTTTTTCAAATGAGACTTTCCCTCTCGGGGCACCTGCCAGGCCCTGCAGGAGACACTCCAGGCTGGGCATCCGAGGCCTTGCAAACTGGCCCAGCCAGTTTGTCCTAAACCTGCTTTCTACTATCTTTGTCTTTACCCACAAAGTGTCTAGCATTTGGACGGCCTCTGCCCCCGAGCCCCATTCCCTCCGCTTTGGGGCATCCTTTCTTTCCCAAGGCCTAGGTCCAAAGCACCCCACAGGAAGTCCTCACTGATACCCTACCACCACGAGCACCCCCATCAGAGCTCCTCTCTCCTTTACGTGGCGTCAGTGCCTCTGCCTCACGGCCTCTCTTAGGAGGCCTTCTCCCCTGCGGGCAGGCGGCAATGGCAAATGCCTCCATCACTCCATTTCCACATGCCCAGTGCCCTGCACAGGATCAGGCACACAGGCGGTCCGCGGGAGGCAGCAGGTCAGCACTGAACTTATGGCCAGAGAGACCAGGGGTTCCAGTCCTGGTCTGGCCGGGAACTAGCCTCAAGCCCTTCACAAGTTTGCTCTAGAACTTGATGTTCCTGCTGGTAAAATAAGGATGGAACCCAATTCCTCACAGGAGACTGAAATGAGATTGTAGGCCTGAAAGGGCTCAGAAAATTGTGAAGTGCGGTGCCAAGTCCAGGACTATTTTTAGGCACTGAATGAGCACCGTCCAATGAATAGTCCCAGGGCCAGCTTGACCCCACAGTCTCACGGCTCTCTTGCTCCACCTGCTGGCCTCCTGTGGTATTAACTGCCCGTCCCAGTCCAACTCCGAACCAAGGCCCTGCCTCCCCAGCCAGCCCTCACCCCGCAGTCATCCTCCACCAGCCTCTCCCTACACACGCGTGCGCGCATACATACACACAATCACTGACACGCCTGGGGCCCCACAGCTCAGCCAGTGCCTGATGTCATGCTACTCTGAGCTGGAGGTGCTTCTGAAGCAGACGTCAGCTGGGAGCAGCACAGCCCTTGGGGTGGAGGTAGGACTAGAGGACAGTTTCTTCCCAGCTTAGCCTCAGAAGGGCTCACCAACCCTGCTGTCCACTTCCTTCTCCTGTAGCCACCACCCTGCCTCCTTCCAATGCTCGACCACCAGGACCTACCCCATTCCCTTGTAGTCTGGATGGGCCACCCAGCTATACCTCCCAGACCTGCTGCTTTGCACACACCCTAGAAAAAGGTTCTCCCACCCTCCCCACCCCCACCAGGGCCTCCCGCCTTTCTCTCCACCCCCACTACCCGCCCAGCCTCAGACCTCACTGGCACCCTTCCCACCTGCTCGGGAGGCTGCACCTGCCCAGGCTTGCATTAGGATGGGCTGGTTTCTGGTTGCCAGGCACAGGGGCACACCTGGGGCCACCACAATCCAGGGAGGGGCTCCTGTGTATATCTGCATATACCCGAGGGCCATTTTCACTCCCTCCAAAGACCTGCAGGTTTTCTGCAGGCTCAGAGAAGAAAAAGCAGGGCCAGCGTGGCCAGCCAGGCCTCTAGGGCCTCCCCCTTCTCCCCCTACTCTGCTCCCTGCTCAAGAGCTGAGGATTCTCATGGCTGTCACTAGGAAGCCAGGTCGTTCTGCTCCCACATTGGGGTACACGGGGGACGCTCCCCAGGAGCTGGCATTTGAAACCTGGGCAAGTCCTGGCATGATCCCAGAAGGGGCACTGTGTGGGCCCAAGGGGGCTCCGATGCAGTCCCTGTCATCAGGGAGCCGACAGTCTGGTGGGACACGCAGACCCCCACGGCAACCCAGACATGGGCCCAAGGGAAGCCCGAGAGAGTGATTAATTCTGAGTGGTGGGGCGGGGGGATTCAAGGACGGCTTCACACTGGAGGTAGCACCTGGGCCAGGCCTTTGGGTAGAGTCCAGCAGGCAGGTGTCAGGGAAAGGCCTCGGCGGCAGCCTCGCTCCCACAGCAGAGACCTAGTGTGACCTCCCTTTTCCAGATGTCACGTGGCTAGACCTTGGCAAGGTCTTGGAAGATGCTGACCTGGTATCCCCTTAGCTGGGCCTCTGAGGCCAGAACAGTGATCAAACCCCCAAGATGGTCCAGAAAGAGGCGATGACTCTCCAGTCACTGCTGTCACAGGCAATGGCCCAGGAGTGCCGAAGGGGGATACAGCCTGCCAGGTCTTAAAAGCCCTAAAGAAAAGAGTCTCGAGTTCCCTGAGCAGCTCATTCCAGGATTTCACACAGCCCCACGGACAGCCAGGAAGTTCTTCCCCCATCTAACCTACATCTCTCTTGCTGAAATGTACACCCACCTTGCTTTGGAGACACAGGAATAACAAAGCACAGAAGCTGAAATGCCTCACCAGACACTCTGTTTGCAGCCAAGGTTGGGGGGTGGGGGATGGGCAAAGACACAACCCCCGGCTCTGATGAGAGAGGACAAGGCATCCTTTGTACACATGATTAATTTATAGGCCTGGGGAGGGCAAAGCAGGAATGCCCTCTCTCTGGGCCTCAGAGGCTTCCCTGACCCAATTTAGAAGCGGCATTTATTGTGTTATTCATGTCAAACCTTCCTGATGAAGTCTCTATTCCCAGCGTGCTCATGAATTTTCTGGGGGTTTAATAGTGCACAATCTAAGAACAATTTATTAAGAAGATTAAACCCCCAAAATATGCTTCTGCAGGCTCTACAAAACACAACAAATTTATTCTCCCCCGTAAGTGGGTTCCCTCTGCTCAGAGCAACACACTCACTCTGCTCAAGCTGGGACCATGTGCGGTGTGGGAGCCCCTGGCAAGGGTCCCTGGTGAGTGCGGGGAAGGGCAGATGGGATCCCAGGGCCCCACGGCTCAGCCCCCCATCAGCAGGGCCCAGAGGCCTCATGTCTGACAACCCTGCCTGCGGGGAGGTGGTGGGGCTCTGGGGCTCACTCAGTGTGACTGAGCGAGGACCCTTACTGCTGTGGGCTGCAAGGTCCTCAAGGTGGCAGCAGAATCAGAAAATCCTTAAGCTCTGGGCGTGGGAAACCAGCTGGCCAAAGAGGTGCCCCTAAAGTCACTTTCTCTGCGTGCCCTCCCATTCACAGACCTGCCTTCCCCATGACCTGTCTCCAGTCCTTCCTATACTGGAAACTCCTGGAGGGAAAGAACTTGCCAGAAGTGTTGGAGAGAGACTGGATTTTTGTTTGGCCTCCTGAGGGAGCCTGCATCTGGATCCACAGTTGAGGGGCCAGAGGAGATCTTACTAAGGGAAAGCTGGGCGGAGGGGTTGAGTGCAGGGGCAGAGGTGTCCCAGCACCAGCCCCTTGGGACAACGGGGAGGACAGACCTGGAGTCCAGGGTGGGGATGGGGATGGGCCTGGTCGGTCCTCAGATGCTGGCCACAGAGGCCCAGGACTCAGTTGCTGATCTGAAACCACACACTTGGCTTCTCTTCTCCCTGCACCCTCCTCCCATCCAATGGGTCACCGGGACCCACCTGTTTTATTACTTGAAAATAAAGTCGATCACAGCTACTGCGCATCCAACACGTCCTCTGTGCCGGACATCGTGCTGAGCCTTAAATGCATCATCTCATTTAATCCTCACAACAGCCCTGCCGGGCAGGTGCTGGTATAACTCTGCGTCTCAGATGAGGAAACGAACCTTGTAGAATGAAAGCGACACGCCCAGGCTAAACCGCTAATAACAACGGCAAAGCCAGGATTCAAACCCAGACATTCAGACTCCAGAGCCTGAGGTCTGAGCCTCCTCGGCTTTCCACCCCCTTCAACAGCTGGAATGACTCCCCGGTCTGTCCCTGCCAGGCCCCTGGGCCTGGGCTCCAGCTCAGGTCTCAACGTGCCCCATCAGAAGTCTGCCCTTCCTCCTGGCTGGCTGCCCAGCCTCAGCTTCGTCCCCTCCAATCATCCCTCCAGCCAGCAGCCAGCCACTGCCCTCGAACCCAAACCTGACCATGCCACTCCCCTGCTGAAAACCCTGCCAGGCTCCCTCCGCCTTCTCGGCAACTCCGCTCCGCTCTCCCCCACTGCCTCCCTCCTCCCTGTTCACCAAACATGCCCTGACCTTCCGCTCTCCAGTGCTTTCTCCCGCTGGCCCCTCTGCCTGAAGTGCTCCTTCTTGTTTAGAAGTCTCTTACTTCAAAATTCTCGAGGCCCAAAGCCAATGCCACCTTCTCCATGAAGCCTTCCCAGGACTTTCAATCAGGTTCCTATAGTGGAGTGACTTCTCCCTCCTCTGAATCCCCCACGGCACAGGATCCCACTGTGTCCTCCAACAGCTATTTGTGTATAGGTCTCACTCAGCCCCCAAGGAGGCCCGGAGTACCTGGAGGGCGGGGTCCCTCTCACAAGGAGCTGTTTGAGGAACCCATCTTCCAGGGCCTGTCCCTGGGCCTTGGCAGGGGTTCTTGGCCTTTGTTTATGCCATCGACCCCTTTGGCATCTGGTAAAGCCTAAGGCCTCTTCTCAGAAAAATGTATATAAATGCATAAAATAAAACACAGACGATTACAAAGGAAAACAATTACATTGAAATATGGCTCAAAATATTATACAAAAACATGTCATAATATACCTGCTTCTTTAAATAAATAAGACCTAGGTCTACTAACCATAGTAATTCTGAAGTAGTGATGAACAAAAATGGTTATTTCAAGATACCAACAACTGTAATATGACAAGATCATTTCTATGATTTCTACTGGTAACAAAGTCATAAGAGCAGCTGATGCCACTCTGGTTTATCACCTGCATTTGTAACTGAAGGAATTATCATTTGTAATTGTAATTGGACGTAGGTGAAAATAAAGGGTTGTGTTTTTTTTCCAACCAAATTCTTGGACACTCTGAATTCCATTCAGAGACTCTTAGGGTCTCTGGAGAACCCCTGGCTTGGAAGCAGGGGGCTAAAAGGAAAAAGAGCAGGATTTGATCTGGAGCCCAGGTCACGGCTGGGCGCTGCCTGGCACATCCCTTCCCTTCTTGGAGGCTCCGTCTCCACCTGCCTGCCTCAGGCAGATCAGAGAGGAACCAAGCCTGTGCCCACAGCCTGGTTGTTCCAACTTATCCCAAATCCCCTCAGTGGAGCAGGCCTGGCAGAGGTCTCTGGAGAATGACCGCCCCCTGAAGCCACTGTGCCCCACACAACCCGTTCCAGGCCTTGGGACCACTGGCTGCCTCCCAGGGAACTTGTATTTATGTCCCGAAAGAGGAGGGCTGACAGCTGACAAATCGCTGTGGAAGGCTGGAGTAGGCTCCGACTGTCCGCCCGGCGCCTGCCCAGCCACCCGGCTGTACCCACCACCGCCCTCTCGAGTGGGATGAAAGCACCATTAATTATCCGGGAAGAGAGGGCGCCGTGTGGGTGCGCCCAGAGGCTGCTCGATCATCTCTGGCCACATTCTCTGCATGTAGCACCAAGCCTTGCTATCAACCACCCGATCTCTCTGTCGCCAGCCAGCCCGGCTCTCCTCCCCTTAGGCTCCCCCAGGGCCACCTCTCAACCTGGGTCTTGTCCCCAAAGCCTCAAGCTATCCAGTGTCCCGGAAGGGATTGTTTTTGGCAGACAGGGACCCAAATAATGCTCCCCGGGCAGAGGCCAGTCTGCCTCAGGTACATCACTGAGTTCTGGCCTCACCTAGACCCCAGAGCCGACATCAGTCAGCATCTCAAGTGCCAGGTGATTGGGTCACCTTCCCGACACCCCACACCAGTTGTCTTGTGCAGACCTGAGCCAATTACTAGACAGGCAGCAGTTTGGTGTATCCTTCCAGCAGTCCTGTGAGAGAGGCACTATTATTATCCCCATTTACAGATAGACAACTGAGGCTCAGAGAGGTTAAGTGTCTTGCCTAAGGAGGCACAGCTGATAACTGAGTCAGGGTTTCGGCTCTGTCCGTCTGGCTGCAAATCTCTCTTATTAGTAGCTATTCGGTCCCCCAATGGTCCCCCTACAACCATAGGTGGCCAGAGAGGTCTCTCCAAAAGAGATGCCAGGCCCCTCCCCACACCTTTTCCTCATTCCCTTGCCCCTGCCTCTGCAGGGGTTCCCTCAGAGCCCAGGGACCCCTCCCCAATCTCTCCAAACCCTGCTGGCCCTAGGCCACCTCCACCAGGAACCCTTCCCTGGCTGCCCCCCTCCGCAAAGTCAGAACTCTTCCAGTACCTCCCAGCCCTTAGCAGAAGCTGCCAGGGTAGACACCAGCACTGTCTGTAGGGGCAGAGTCTTCTCCTCGTCACCACCCACACCACACCACTGGCAGACCCAGGCACCTCACAGGGGCTCTTTTAAGCCTAGAGGAAAATCTTGCTGGTGGAGGAGCGTGTGACCCTGTGGCTCAACGCTGGTGCCAGCTCCCACCAGAGGCAGAGCCTGTTCACACGCTCATCGGGATGGGGGCCCGCGCGACCTATTCACCCAGGATCAGCAAGGGGGCTCGGAATCCACCTTTCCCCAAGGAGCAAGTGTCTCGACCCAGCTGGAGGGATAATAATAGCGCCACCCTCACGGGACTGGTGGGAGGACATGGGAGCTGGAGAAGAGTCCAGAGGAGGGCCTGGGCCAGACCCCACCTCAAGACCGCTGCTCTGAAGCACCATTCCCACCACCACGTCCCCAATCAATGTGTCTCCTCCAGACAGAGGGACGCTGGCACCTGAGCCTAGCAAGGCCCACAGAGATGCCCCTGAAACTCAGTGTGGGGCTCAGGACATCTGCACAGGGGTGGCTAAAGCAGCCACCACACCCTCATGCTACGGAAAGCTCTAGGCGGGGGTAGAAAGGGGGAGGTAGTTACAAGTCTGGACTAGGAAAACCCTCCCAAAGCATCTTACTGAATGAGGAAAGCAAAGCGCAGGATGACAACCGATTTTTTAAAAACATTTTAAACAGAATCATATCTTTTCTATGGATATCTGTGTGCATATGAGAGCCCAAGACAGTACTGAGAAAAACACACTCCAAATGCCACCTGAGAGTCCCCCCACCGGCTGGATTCTGCCCCTGGGACCACTCTGACCCTAGCCCAGCCCAGCTCCTGCCAGTAGCCACATCAGCTGTGGCATGTTGTAGGCAGAAGCGTAAACTAGGACCTTTGTGGATGCCAATTCGGCAACGTGTACCAAACATTAAAATCCATGTAAATTCATTTATAAATTCCACTTTAAATTCATATATTCTCCTACTACACATTCTACTTTCAGATGAACTCGCAGAAGTGTGCAAGGACAGATGTACAAGGATGTCTACCCACCCATTTATAGCAAAGAAGAGCGGTAAATGGCATCCGTGTCCATCCGCGGGAGCTGGCTGAATAGTCTACAGTCCTTCCTGAAAATGGAAATGGAACCCCGTGTGGCTGTTACGCGGCGATGCGGGGATGTGTGTGCTGACACGGGCACTGTGAGGAGTCGAGCACGTGCCGGTTCAGGTGTGGGGGCCGATTCCTAGATGTGGAAGCGTGGAATCAGGTCCTTACTATTCGTCCAGAAAATAGACAGCAGTTATTATGGAGAGTGCACGTGTTGGGGGGGTGGGGAGCCAAGAAAGGGAAGGGGCTTAATTTTCACAATTTTCACTTATACCTTTCTGTTATGTTAGACTTTATTTTTAAGTCATGGAATATGCTGTTTTTTATCATTTTTTAAAAAATTGATTAAAAGCAAACAGACCCATGTCCTTCTGAGTCAGTGCTTCTCCAGTTCAACTCTGCCTGTGCTTTCATCACTCCTGGGCAAGTCCCTAGCTCCAGCCAGGCTCCCACCTGGGAGGGGCAGGAAGGTGGAGCCCCCTTGAGGTCCCGCCTCTGAATGTTTGCTCTCCCTTTCCTCCGCCTGGAATGCCTTCACACCTTCGTTTTCACCCGTTCAATGCCATCCACCCTGAAGGTCCCTTTTCAATGCCCGTACCCCCTGAAATGCAGGCTCCCTGCGGGAAGTCTATGACCTGCCTGCCACAGAGCAACGGTCATTAACCGTTGTTGGAGAGACACCCTTCCCCATACATTAACATTTCTAAAAGCCCTGCATATGGGAATCCCCTATACATTCTCTGTAGCATTTATGTAATCAAAGTATCTTTTAAAAAATAAAAAAAGTGAAAAAAAGAAAAGCCCTGCAGCACTGTCTGAGCTCTCCAGTCACACTCACTTGGCCTTGAATTATAATTGCGCCTGCCCTTGTGGGCAGTGAGCTCCTCAGAGGTGGATTCCAGGGCCCACACCCCATGTGCCTCCACCCTGTCACTAACCCCGCTCAGGAATCACAAATTCAAATGCCAGCCGGGAAGGGCCTGAGAGAAGCAGGCAGGGCCAGACTAAAGGGAAAGTGCACGGCCCAGCCCACGCTATCCTTTTGGAACGCAGGCCTGGGGTGGTCAGAGGAGCTGATTTTAAGAGAAGCGACCAAATTTTAATATAAAAACCTCCTGATTCTTAAATGTAGGCAACTAACTCTCATTTTTAAAAAACTACCATGCAAGTCAAATCAAATATGGATGCAGACCAGGTTTGGTCCAGATCACCTCCCTCTGGTAGCCTGGGGAGCAACAGCTCAGAATTCTAGGCTCAGAATCTAGAATTCAGAACAGAATTAAAAAAAAAAAGAAAAAAAGCAAACGTCCTCCTTGACCCCAGCTCCAGAGTCTTTACCCTGATACCCACTCACCATGGTACCCAAAATTCAGTACCAAAAGAGACTCAAAGACCAGCCATTCTGGAGTTGGCTATGCAGCTACCAGCTGTGTGACCTGGGGCAAATGGCTTCACCTCTCTGAGCCTCCACTTCCTTCTCTGTAAAATGGAAAGAACAGTGGCTGCCTCTTGGGCAGTTGTGCAGATGCTGGGCAGTCACAAGGGAGAGCACCTGTGAGCCAGGAAAGGAGCTGCAACAGCTCATCCTTCTCGTGACAAGTAGGGACAGCAAAGCCTAGAGGAGGCAAAGAATACAGACGTATCACAGAAGGGCCCTCCTCCGCACCTTGACCAGGGAATGATCAGACTCAAAGCTCCCCACCTTGAAGTCCTGTTCATAGCAACATAACTCATCTCTGAAACCTCTAAGTCCCCAAAGAACAGAAATGAACCCTTACTGAGCACTTACTGCATGCCTGGCATCATGCTAAATGCTTTCAATAAGTTCTCATCACTCAACTTTCTCATCAACCCCACAAGGTAGATACCGTTATCATCCCCCTTTTAAAGATGAGTAAAGCGAGGTTCCGGAAAAGTGCTTTGACTTGTCCAAGTCAGCTACTACGTGGTGCAGCCCAGACTTGGCCTCCATCAGCTGCTCCAGAGCTCTCAGCCCCCCTGGACCCTGCCTCTGGGCCTCTGTCCTTCCTGCTTATAGGTGGAAGGGAGTTCGCGCAGGCCTGCCTGGGAGGGCACTGTGGGGGCAGCCCGAGGAGCGTCACGGAAGGACCTGACTTGGCAACTGGGAGCTGACCTCATGGAGGTCAAGCCAATCTCCTTGCCTGCAAAGTGGGGGTGAGAAGAGCTGCCGCTGGCCTAACAGGGGTGACGCAAGGCATGTGCAACCCCAGGCGCCCACACACTCATCCCAGAGGCTCAGGACTGTGTCTACCCTTGACTCCTTCTTAAGGCTGTGAGCATTAAATAGAATCTGGGCCTCAGAAAGTCCAGGTCTCCAAGGGAGGGAAGCTTGGCTCAAGGGCTGGATGATCAACTCACCTGGTTTGCCTGCAACTATCTTGATTGAAAACTGAAAGTCCCATGTCCCAGGAGCCCTCTCAGGCCTGGACAAACTGAGACTGCTGGTCACCCTAGGCAAGGGTGCCTAGGGTCCATAGTAAGGGTGCCTACTTACTATGTACCAGGAACGTGCCAGGTGCTGATGGTGAAAAGCCAGACAGACAGCCTACCCTCATGGGCTTCCAATTCAGTGGGAAACACAAAAAATGATGTTTAAAAAATTGCCTATATCTATCTATCCATATATGTATATGTAATATGTATTATATATTACATTATATGTATACACATAAATACATGTTTAAGTTAAAACTCTGATATGTGCTATAAAAGAGAAACAGGTATTAAGGCAGGGACTGACTGGGGGAAGGGTCACCCTCTAGACTAGATGCTCCAGGAAGGCTTCCTGAGGAGGTGACATTAAAGGTGAGATCTGAGTGATGAGAAAGAGCAGGCCATTCCTAGGAGGAGTGGGGCTGTGGAGTGGACAAGTACTGCTGGAGGAAAGGCCAGTGTGGCTGAAGACCAGTGAGAAAGGGGGAAAAGGGACGTGATCTGGGGCTGGGGAGGCAGGTGGGCCTTGGCAAGGAGACCACATGTGTTCTAAGAGCAGTGGGGAGCCGGGGGGCAACGGGAGCCAGTCCATGCATGATAAATTAAAAATCCATACTCATTGGCTACTGAGTAAAGAATGAATGGGCTGTAGAGCAGCAAAAATCGATGGAGTGAGTCCAGTCTGAAGCACCCTGCAGTCAGGCAGGAGAGAGGACAGCAGCCTGGATTAGGATGGAGCAGGGACAATGGACAGATTGGTGATACTCCCCAAAGACCCCACCTTCCCCTCACCCCAAGAAAAACCCTGGGACTCTAAGTCGGTCAAAGCCCAGTAGCCATGGCAAAGATACCTACCCCTGCCCCCTGCCCACACACCCCACAGTACTTGTCACTTTGCCAGCCCAACCCATCCCAAGCTGGCTGGCAAATCACATTTCCCAAGGGATCATGTGGCCATGTGGCCTCTTCCCTCCTGGGGTGGTAGGGTGGTGGTGGAATTTTTAGCTATTAACAATTGACATCTGCAATTATTAGAGAGAATGGGGGCCTGCCTTCTCTCTGGCTTTGTGAGTCTGGTCCATTTCTGTTTTGCTTTCACCCACCAAGTCATTGCTCAATCCAGCCAGCAGCCCCAACCCTGAGACGTGGAAATATCACCTTCTACTGGACTGACGGGGAAGTAGAGGCCCCTCAGCCAGGCTGTGGAGGGCTGGTAGCCCCGAGACCAACGCATCTGCCAAAACCCATGTAGCTTTCTAGGGATTTAAGTCATGAAGCACAGAGCTCAGCCCTGTGCTAGGTACTGGGGTTACCCACCTTGGTCCCCTCAAAACCCACAATTTCAGAGATATCAACTTTGCCTCTAGAGAGACAGCCCTCCTAATCAGGCCAGACCCTTCTCTTACAGATCCCAGAGATTTCTGGACTAAGCCCCAATCAATTAAACTGCAAATAGTATAAATTCTGGAGAAGGAACAGCCGCCAAGGAGCCAGGGGGAGGGTAAGAAACAAAAATAGCCGTGCTATTCTGGTTGGAGGCAGGGGACTGCACTGGATGGGGGCCTGCATTCTCTCTGGCTTTGTGAACCTGGTCAGACAATGGGTAAGATTTCTACACACAGGAACAGGGCAGGGGACGGCATTCCAGGCAGGAGATCTTGGGAACACAGGCACAGCAGCAGGACAGGCTGAAGGCTGTGGAGCAGGTCAGCTGGTTGAGCTGGGTGCCAAAAAAGGAGCTGGGGAGCAAGGAGGCTCCAAGTTTGGAGGACCCTGAAAATCGAGCTGAGAATTCTGGATATACCTGGGGGAAAATGGGGAGCCCCTCAAAATCTTTGAGCTGGGGAAGGACCTGATTAGACCAAGATTTAGAAAGTGAGCATCCAGTGAAAATCACTTCTCACTTCTCGCCACTGGAACTCAGGAGAGAGGCTCAGGGTAGGAGATTTAAAATTTGGAATTGGGAATGGTCCAGGTTGACACCTGGGCATGAAGGGTGCTCCCAGATGAGAAGAGGAGGGCACCCAGGGTAGGACCTTCAGACGATCGATCCAGACGTAGGCATCAACAGAGAAGCTTCCAAGGGGCTGCGAGAGGGCAGCATCTGAGAAGGCAGGAGGGGGCCAGCGGAGAGCCGGAGCCCCACGACGGAGAGGCTGGCAGAGGCCCTGAGCCACAGTGAAATTTTATTCATCAAAGGTCACACATATTAAGCTTTTTCTACATGCCAAGCCCTGAACTAGGGCCATCTACCTCACAATTTATATTGTTATCCCAATTCACAGATACAAAAAGTAAGCAAAGAACGGCTAAGTGGCCCAGTACTCAAGCCTAGACCTGAACCCAGTCCAACTCCAGAGGCCACATACACCCTTAGCCTCTATATGGGGGTGGGGTTGCAAGGGGTCAGTGCTTGCTGACTCGTCAGTGGCCAGCATTTTCAGTGGGGAAGGGATTCCTAGGGGCCAGCAAGGGGACCAGGTGGAGGCAGACAACTCTCCTCCAGCTGGGAAGGGTGGGAGGGCAGGGGGTCTGGACCCGGCTCTGGCAACTTCCACCAGCAGCTGTACCAGGCGGCTGCAGCCGGAGCCGCCCATCTGAGAGGAAGGATCTTGGGAGGCTGCGGCGGGTGGTCAGAGCCAGGAAGGACCTTTAGTTCTTGTTCTGCCTTTAAGGACCCAAACTTGGAAAACAATGATCACTAAAACTATTTGATGACTACAGTTTTTGACTGTTGCTAAGTTTAGCACTCAGGGTGGGGTTAGCATAATGACGTACAATGTGCAAACTTCGACTTCCACCACCAGCCTGACGCTATCTAATCCAAATAGGGGTCCTGTCTTCTCAGGGCCTCGTCATGGGAGAAAAGACAAATAATTACTTACAACTCAAGGAGGTCTTACGGGTGAATGAGAGCCCTCTCAGTAACCCATCAGTACACAACACCTCAGCTAGAAGGGCAATCATTAACCCAAAGGACTCAATCACTAGTGGTGGAATTTCAGGCACCAAAGGTAGTTTATAGGAGCTCCTGAAATCCCACCCTGAGTCTCCATGTCCTTCTCTGGAAGATGGGATAATGTATACCTCTCGCTGCTTGTGTGAGATAGGAATTGGTAGAATTTCAAATGCCCGGGCCAGGCATAAGCCTGTGCTTGTTAACAGTTCCCACCAATACTCAAGTGACTTATCTTTCAAGAACCTGCTGGCTGGGGTGCCCCGTCACAATGATGGGGATCTTCCTAATTTTCCAACATGCCGCTTCACAGGGAAGCAGACATTCCCTGCATCTCTCCAGGGTCATTGTGAGACCTGGCCAATTCTCACTCAGACAGTAAAACCTGGCATCTCGCTTGGGATGGTCAGATCCCTTCTGGGAGACGGGGGTCGGCAACAGAGACTTGGCAGTCACAGAATTTTCAAGTTAGAATAAGCTTAGAGGGAGCACCTGCTTCCCGCATGGGAGGTCTCGAGTTCAGTCCCCTGTGCCTCCTAAAAACAAAAACAAACAGCGGGCAAACAAGAAAACCAACTCAGGGGAGCCGATGTGGCTCAGTGGTTGAGTGCCGGCTTCCCACATATGAGGTCCTGGGTTCAATCTCTGGCCTCGGTACCTCAAATAAATAAACAAACAAATAAATGACTTTATTTTTGAAAAAGGAAGAAGCAGTTTAGCGTTCCAGCCCAGCACCAGAGGTGGTTTATAGGAGCTCTTGAAATCGTACCAGGATCATACCATGCTACATTCACCTGTAGGGATATCTTCAGGTCTCACCCAAACCTGGCTTGGAAAAATCCTACATCTGCCTCCTTTTCCAACATCTCCTCTTTTGGAAGCATGAAACAATGTGGCCCCATGGGGAAAGTTCTCAATCTGTACTAAAACAGTGCCTGGCATATGGGAGGCACTCAGTGAGTACGTGTTGACTCAGTCTGCCCAGGCAGGGGCTGTGGCATGCATGCACTGTTGCAGAGGCCTCCCTGGAGTCCTCTGAGTGCCTGGAGCCCCCACCTCCCAACCGTCACCCCACCGCCATGTCTCTGCACATTGTAATTTGTGCATCGGTTCTGTCGGATGGTATTACACCTAGCCAGAAAGGGCTTTAAGCTACGTATATTGGCCCTTTAAAGTTTGTCTTTCAGCATTATTTAGGCACGACACAACTATTTTCAATCCTTAAAAGCATATATAACAACAAAATTCAGACCAAACTAGGGATGGCAAACAACCCAACACAGCACATGCACCCCCTCCTGCCACGAAGGTTCCCCCACCCCACCCCCAGCCACCAAAGTCCCCAGCCCCCCTCCCACGCCAACCCAGGCCAGGGCACATTACTAATTGACTGTGGCACTCTTTTCTGCCGAGCCAAGATGTGGCTTCAGATTCCTTCTCAAACACAGGATTTGCTTTGTTTTGCTTATAGAAAATGATGTGCATATCATCTGGATATTCTGCCTACAACATAAATTACTTCTTTGGGAAAAAAAAGGTTTCTACAAAATCCATTAAATTTATAACCATTCATGACATGCATGCTACGTGTTTATTGGTTTTTTGTCATTTTTGCTTGTTTGCTCTCGTTCTTCTGGTACCAGCTCCCCAATTTTCCTTGTGGAATCCCCTTTCTCCATTTCCAGTTCAGTGGAGAAACAGAGCTTAGAACTGGGGGGAAATGGGAGGAGAGAGAGAGTCAGGGAGACAGGTATCAAGTCCTGGCTAATTGGTTTGAGCCTCCTTGAGTTCTTGGGATCCATGAGCCAACAGAATTCCTTTAATTTGGGTTAGTTTAAGGGGGCTTCTGTCCCTTGAATTGTAAAGGGCCCTGGCTGATACCCGTCTGAGCACTGAGCTGGGCACTGAGTGGTGATCCCCAAGGAACAAAAGGTCACTGTTCTTCAGGCCTCTCTCAGTCCAGCAGATGATTAGAGGCAAACTCAGGCAACCAGTCACAGCACCAACTCCAGCTAAGAGCTTGATGGAACCAGAGAAACCAGTTGCCCTCCCACCTAAGTGTCCCCCTCCCCTCCTCCAATGGGCAATGAAGAAACTCCCAAGGCCCCATTCGGTTCCTTTCAGGCCTACAGAGACACCTGGAATAGGAGTCTAGAGCCTGGGTATGAGGCCCAGCCCCATTACCAACTCACTATGTGAACCTGGACCCATCACCCTGGGCCTCTATTTCCCCATCTGTAAAATAGGGATGAAAATGCCATGTGGGGGGAGCAGATGTGGATCAAGCTGAGTGCCTGCTTCCCACATGGGAGGTCCGGTTCCTGGTGCCTCCCAAAAACAAAAAAAAACAAGCAAAAAAAAAAACCAACCCAGGGAAGCTGATGTGGCTTAGTGGTTGAGTGCCAGCTTCCTACATACGAGGTCTCGGGTTCAATCCCCGGACCTGGTACCTAAAAAAAAAAGCCATGTGGATCCCAGGCCAAAGGCTATGGAAGGGAATCACATAGGAAGGAGGGTCAGTCACTATGACAAAGGACAGACTGCCTCTGGGGGCCGGAGCCAAACCAGTGCCCTACACATCCGAAGGTTCCTTTCCCTTCAGCAGTGAAAGACGGAGGGGAGGGGAGAAGAGAGGAGAAGAGAGGCCCCATGGAAGCCGTTATACTGCGCTGCCTCCTCCACAGAATGTCCGAGATGAAGGAGACCTGAGGGACCTTCCACTCTAAGCTTTTCCTCCCACATCCAGAGGATCTGTGCATTTGAAATTGGGCCTCCTCTGGGCATTTGCTGGGGAGCCATTCCTGGAGGAAATCTTCCCCCACACTCTTTTCATCCACTGAGCAGATAAACACATCGAGCCTCCCCAAACTGAGGTCCTCTATTCAGGCTTCTCCCCAAGCCCCTATTAAGGGAGGTGCCCTGCCCTGCCCTTCCCAGGGGACAGCGGTGCCCCGGGCAGTGGGGTCCAGAGCCAGCACCTAGTGTGCACAGGGGAAAGGCCAGGCCAGTTAGCAGCAGCTGCTCTCCTTAAAGGCTCTCCTAGGAGTCACGGCCACCTCCCTGGCCCCCAGGGAGATCAGAGGGTCATGGTCAGGCCGGGGCCAGTACACGGGACTGACCTGCTTGTGGCAAGCAGTGACCAAGGTCCATCAGACATGAGAACCTGCCTTTCAGCTCCTCGTTTCCTACAGCAAACCGGCCCTAATTCCACAGACAGGCAAGCTCCCATGCAACCCACGCACCTTCAGTACAAGAGAGGAAAACTGCAAAGTTAAAAAATACATTATCTATAGGCACTGTTCTGCCCCCGCCCCCTGAACCATCTCCAGCAGCGCCACTAACCGCCAGTGCTTTAAAGACGTCTTTGTGGGTATCCCCCTGCCTCTGCACCAGCACCCTCTCCTAAAACAACATTCAGCAGCTCTGAATTACCAAAATCAATTACTCCAAGAATGAACTCAGGCAGGCAGGCACTAGAATAAAGACACCAGAGAATTCCCACCATCAGGTAATTGCTCCCCCGAGAATTTCAGATAATAAAAGAGGAATCTAAAAGAAAGCATTTTCCCCCAGAAGGAAGGGGAAGGCTGCAGAATACTACACAGAAGGTTCTATTCTTTCCTGCTGCTTTCACTCCCCTTCTTTGACAGAGTTCCCTGATCCTGGCCCGTAAGGCCTGGGCTCTGAAGACAGCACTGGGTTCTCAGAGGACATTGGACCTTCAGGTCCTTCCTTGGACAGGAATAAGGATGGGCTCTAGGGATACAAGATTTAGCAGTTAATCTCTATTCCATGTGTCCATCGCATCCCCTCAACAAAGCCAAAAGCTCTTTGAGAGCAAGGTCCTTGGCTGTCACCCCAGCCCTCCTTGTCATCTGGCCCCAGAAACCACATAAAGGACTTGCCAATTGATCCAGGAGATGGAGAAGACACGGGACCACAGGTTCACTGGGAGCCCTCTGGACCTCAGTTTCCCTGTTTGTAAAATGGGGAGATGGCATCAACCACTTCCCCAAGTGCGGTGTGAAGGCTGTCAATATGCATCCCAAGAAAGTGTTTCATGGTCAAAGATATTTGGACAGTTCTGGGATAAACAAAATTCAGTGGGTTTATTTACTGCAGGACTTCTCAGAGCCTTTAAAAATGCAAATACGGGTTGGTACTATACAAGATGGGCATAAAGTATACAGCCTTTTCCAGAAAGCATCTTTCCAGACTACCATTCCATGGAACACACTTGAGCCAACATTGGTTGTAGACATAAGGTACAATAAGGATATAACAAGGAGTTTAAAGGGGGCTACAGGAAAATTTCACGGAGGGCTCGGTGATTGAGATAAGTTCTGAAGGAACAGGGAAGGTTTCCATGGGCAGGGGACATTCCAAGTAGAGGGAACTGCCCAAGCAGGGGCCCAGAGGTGGGAGAGCCCTGGGATGCTGGGTCCTGGTTGTTATCCAGAGGAGGTGAGGCCAGAAAGGCAGGATGGGGAAAGCCTTGGGGTAACGAACACAGCTTATACATGTAGGTATTCACCACGTGCCAGGCACTGTGTTGAGCACAATTCTTACAACGCTCACTCCTGTGAAGCACATTTTGGAGCCAAGGAAACCAGAGCTAAGAAAAGTTAAGTGGCTGCCACAATTCACTCAGCTGCTAGGTGGCAAGCCAGGGATTTGAAGTCCCCAGCATGCCAACTTCAGAACCCCTGCTTTTAACCATTACGCTGCCCTGCCCTGAGCCACGAAGGACCGAGCAGAACCCAATGCCACCAACACCATCAAGGTCAAGGTGTGGATGGAGAAGAGCCCCTAATTCCTCACCAGCTGAAGCCCTTTCCCCGTAACTTGGTTAGCACGTAAGTTTTAAGTATTTAAAAGGAGCCTTTCCGACCATCCCTCTGTGAAGGGGAAGGAAGGTGCCAGAACAGCAAGTTGGCACCGAAAGATACATGTGGCCAAACACATCAACATCCTCAGCAAGATTTATGTTTCCAAGCACGTGGCTGCTGCTTGATTTATGGGGCCGGTGGAGCTGTCCTAAGAGGGAGCAAACCTCTCAGAGGAGGGAGGCATCATCATCATCTTCTTCAAATACTTCAAATCTCGGATCACAGCGAAGAAGGCACCAGGCCCCTTCCTGCCTTTGCACAGGAAAGGAAGTGAAATTGTTCGCCTTAATTCAATTAGGTAATTAACTAGACAATGCAAAGAGAAATTCCAGCAAGGATATAAATACTTAAAATCCCTGCACCAGTGGGTGAGGAGGATGTCAACAACAAACAGGAACTCAGGCAGAGGGGAGAGGTGAGGGTGGGCGAGGTGTGTCCTGAACTAAAAACAGCAGCGTGTAATTACAGGCACTTAGCCCGTGCCACGCCGCAGGCGCTGTGATAAGCACTTTGCATGCATTACCTCACTTAAGCCTCAAAACAACAGTAGTGACAGAGGTGTCACTATTATCCTCCTTTGATGGATGAGGAAACTGAGGCCCAGGCTGTGAAATGACTTGCCTTGGGGCACCCAGTGGGAAG
>JAQZBX010036206.1:0-16376 GCA_029593785.1 Cabassous unicinctus
ATCAGGGGCGGGGAAAGAACTATTTGTCAAAGTGAGTTTAACAGGGAGTTTTTTGCTTGTTTTTATGAGGTACCAGGGATTGTACCCAGGTACCTCATACATGGGAAGCAGGCACTCAACCACTGAGTTACATCCGCTCCCCAATGAGAGTTGGTGTTTTTGTTTATTTGTGTGTTTGTTTTTCAGGAGGTACCGGGGATTATATGTACATGGGGAGGTACCAGGGATCGAACCCAGGCACTCAACCACTGAGATATACCTGCTCCTCTAACAGGTAATTTTAAGAAAGAATATAGTTATCTTCTATTTTTACTCTACTGACTAAAACTTGTTCATTTCACAGGAAACATCAGTTTGGATAATGTATTTTAAAAATCTTATTTCTTTTTGTATGAACTTGATAAAGATTTGGAACAGAGGTGAATTTTGAGTTTTTCCTGTGAAAAAAATTAAAAATACTTTATAAATAGTAATATAAGTAACTAAAAAAATCCCAAAGACACTTGGTATGAATAAAGCATGGAAATGTAGAACATGGACAATGTGTCAGGTCAAATCCAGACTAAACCTAAACACATTCTTTACTCTTAGTGTGAAGATATTTACAAATTAATTAGTAAGATAAATTACAAATGCAAATTAGAACATTACCATACAATATTCAAAGTTTGTAGTTTATACCTCTGTGATAGTTAAATAGAGAGTAAAATAAATCTCATGGTTGTATTTTGGCTATCTACTGCCATGAAACAAATGACACCAGAACTTAGTTACTTACAACCACAACTATTTCCTGAGTCTCTGGATTGACTGGGCTCAACTAGGCAGTTCTTCTGCTCTATTTGATGTCTCCCATTGCCACTTTCAACTGGGAACTCAATTGAGTTAGAACATGCAAGATGCCAACTCACAGAATTGGCTGTGGAGGTTGCCTATGAGCTGGAAGTTCAGCTGGCACTGTTGACCTGAGTGCCTTTGCTCTCTTCCTGGGCTTTGGCTTCTCCTAACATGTTGACTGGGTTTTACGAGGGAGTGTCCCAAGAACAAGCATTCCAAGAGGAAGGAAGAATTCAGGAGTTCCAGAATGTCCCTACTACTGCATTCTACTGGTCAATGCACTCACGTGGCCAGCCTAGATTCAAATGGAGGGGAAACGTACCCTACCCTTCCACGGAGGAATGGCATGCACATGCAGGTAAGGAAAGAACTGATGGCAACCGCCTTTGGAGATTAGATATGACAGAGTGCATTCTTAAGAATCCTTCTTTGTCTTCATAAAGTTCTGAGTTCAGAACCTATTCAAGGGTTGTTATGTCAGAGAAATTGCGTGGACCAGGCTGACTTAACACAGACAATGCGCTGATACGCAGTGGACAAATTCAGCAAAGCACAATGTTTTAAGAAGGTTTTTTTAAACTTGTTTTTGTAACCTGGCCTAGTATCTAACATTAAACACTATCTCTATTAAACACTTTAGTAATATTAGTAACTAACCTCTAGTAAGGAAAATTTTTTATTTGATGGATATGCATTTGAATCTTCCAAGTTATATTGGGTGATTGGGAATCATAGTTTTTGAAGAAAAGGAAAGGGTTTTAAGACAATGGTTAAATATATGTCAAATATATTTATTAATTCTATGAACGTAATCAGAAATAATATTGCATTTAAAAAATAAACACATTTCACAAAAATCTTGCCGGACAATTATTTATATAACACCTTTTTAATAAAAAAGGGAATAAAATCTCACTGAACATTTTGCTGGAGGCTCTGGAATTTAATTTTAAAACTTTTTTTTTTTTAACTGGAAGTTAAATTTCCTATATTTAATGCTTAACAGAACAACCAGGCAGAGGTATAAGGTGACCAAATTGTTGAGGTTGGCCAGAATCAAAATCCTGATGTAGCCTAGAGCTACTTTACTCAAGTACCTTTATGGGCTGGGAATATCACACAAACAAAAGCTGAGATGGTAAAAGCTTCTTTGCAGGCACTGGCCCCTCCGTGCCCTCCTCATCTCTGGATTTAATCTACATGCTTCCACCTGCTGCTATTTGAGCTCAGCTTCTCTGATTCTCATCCCTTGACTCTTGATACTTGTCTGAGACAGGTTTTAAATCCAGTCTTTCCCTTTAGCTATTGTGTCCTTGTGCATGAACTTTGATAACTGCCCTCTGGTTTTACACAACAAAACTTGGCTAATGGATACTCAGCCTTTTCTCCATTCTCCCTCCCTCCCTCTACTCCTTCCATCCTTTCTTTTTCCTTCCTCTACTTCTCTCTCTATTCTCCCTTCCTCCCTCTTGTTTCATTCTTCCTCCCTTCTTTTTTCCACCCTCCCCCCTCCAAATGATTATTCACATACTTAACTGTTTAGGGCAATAATTTTGGTACTTAGGACCCAGTGAGCAACAAGACAGATGAGATCTCAGCCTTTAAGAAACCTACCCTCAAATGAGATGACAAATATTAACTAAATAATTTCACAATGATGATTTGGCTCTAACTGTAAATGCTATGAAGAAGCAAAGGTTGTGATGGAAGAACCTGACAAGGTCTTGAGACAATCTTGGAGGGGGGGTGGTCATCTTCCTGGAGCAAGTGGCATTAAAGTTGAAATTTGAAGAATGAGTAGGAATAACCAGGTAACTCTGATGGGAAACAGTATTTTAGGCAGAATGAGTAACACGTTGGCCATCTCCAGGGAGCATTTGAGGATCTGAAAGAAATTCTGTGTAGTTTGAGTTTATTAAAGAAGGGAGGGTAGTGAGAGATGAGGCTCAAAGGATGGTAGGAGCTAAGTAATGAATGCCTGGTGGGTGATGAGAAGACTTTGGTCTTCATTTAAGTGCAACAGGAAGCTCCTGGATGGAATTAAGTGGGACAGGGATTGAGTACATTACTTTGGCTGCTTGGGGCAGAATGACCAGGCCTGACTAAGAGTGGAGGAAGGACAGAGATGAAAGGACAAAACTCACTACCTAAATGAAACTCTGAGATAATCTACCATTTGTGCCCACTCATTATATACCCGTTAGCAAATAATAGTTTTGAGTCTTTCAAATTAAACACAACTGTGGTTTTGTTTGTTTTTACTCATACCTAGAATATGCTTTGCCTCTACTCTTGACATATGAGTCCCTGTCTCTTTTCTGAATTGAATTCAGAAGCCTTCTTTAACTGATACATTTTTGGGCTTCACATAAAAGCAGAGGAGGATCAAGAGAGTGCTGTGGTACTGTTTGTAGTACTCTGTTTATAAGAACATATAGCAATCAATGTTTGCACTCCATGCAAATATGGTTTCAATTTTGTCCTTGAAATATGAGATGAGCTGTGTTGCCAGTGCATGTTTATTCCTGCCAAGCATCTTCTTATTTCTAGAGTGTGCAGACATCTTATGAGGTTTTGCTTTTAATTTTTTCAAGTTTAGTTTCATTTTGAAATGATGAATACCTGACAAATGGCAGCATTTGTTATCATGACAAGAATATTAGCTGGACAGATGTGCCAACATAAATGGTGCATAGACACAAATTACCACAAGTCTACTAAGATTGCCAACAGCTGTCTGATTTATTGGGATTTATACTGGCTAACTTTCAAATCTGAACTTTGCATTGATTAGAGTCAACAATAAGTGGCCAGGATTTTAAGACTAGATGTTTAGAACTTGTTACAGCTTAAACTTTATCTCTTATTATCACGTTGAATTACACAGAAGAAAAAGATGCTCAATATTACAGATGTGACCCATGCTCATTTACCATTAATTGAGGCCTAAAAGTTTACTTATGACTAATAGTATGGCTTGTGAGTGACAAAAGTATGACAAATATTAAATAGAATTTCTGATTTTCTCAAATCAACTGTCCTTTGTTGGACTTTATGCTCAGACTTTTCTCCTTTTTGTATTTAGCATTTGTGAAGAAACCAGTGCATACAACCCAGCATTGACACAAAGAAAATGGAAATATGATGTATATTATTTTAGTGAAATCACTGTGGAATTCAAAGTTCTCTCATGATTAATTGGTGAAGGTCATAATATATGGCCTAGAATATTTTTAATTTTTTTTTTACTGCTATTGTATTTCTATTACATCAACACTTTTCATTGTTTCACTTTATTCACTGCAGTAGCCATACCTCTGAAAGTCCCAAAGGTCAAATTCATTGCATGGAAGAGATTTGGGGAAGTTTAGAAAAGGAGTGCATATTGAGGGCTTTGTTAAACTTCTCCAACACAGTGTTTCTAACTATTTTTCCAAGTGTCATGACATTTCTGCACAATTGGATATGGGCACGCCTCTTTTTAATAGGACTGTGTTCAAGTGGTCATGGGGTAATGTCTCAGTGGGTGGAGACCCACACATTAACCAAAAGAATATTGAATTGCCATCCTGGGGAGTTCTGCTACATTCTCTAATAGAGTGGCAAGAACCTAGAGTACATGGACAGTGCCTAGTGAAGAAGGACAGATCAGTATGCTAGGCCCTTGATATTGATGATTGTACTTATGAACCTCATTCTTGTGAAACTGAAACTTAGCCTAGTATTATATATTGCTTAAGAGTTACCTCCTGAAAGTCTCCTTGTTGCTCAAATGTGACCTCTCTCTAAGCCAAATTCAGCATATAAATGCACTATCTCCCCCCCGCCCGCCCCACCAACCCCAGCATGGGACATGACTCCTGGGGATGAGCCTCCCTGGCACTGAGGGATTATTACCAAGTACCAACTAGTGATGTATTTGGAAAAAGACCTTGATCAAAAGGCCGATGTATTAAATGCAAATGAGTTTTTATGGCTAAGAGATGTCAAAGTGAGTCAGGAGGTCATTCCAAGAGGTTATGCTTATGCATGTCTCAGCAGGCTCTCATTGACTGCCACAGTAAACAGTGCCTCAAGCAGGAGGGCTCCTGAGGGCTCTAGAGACATCTAGACACTATAGGCAGGGCAGACAATCTCAGGAATTCAGCACCCTGTCAATGGGCCTTACTTTGGAGTATATGATAACCTATCTCCCCAAAGTATCAGAGTTAAATTCATTTATAATTTCCTGGTACATGCCTCTTAGCCCCTTATGTCCAGTACACACATCCTCCTGGGTTCTCTCTTACCTCCTTGGTCATGAGAACTTTCTCCTATATTCTTCATATTTGACCTCTTTTTTAATGCTTTTTAAAAATCCAATTTTGAGATATAATTCACAGAAAATGAAATGCACCCATTTTAAGTGTAGTTTGATGAGTTCTGACAAATGTGTACACACTTGTGTAACCACCACTCAAATCCAAGGCATTAAACATATGCAGCAGTCCTGAAACTATTCTCTTGTCTTTTATAGTCAATATTTCCTAGCTCTGGCTCCAGGCAGCCACTGATGAATAAGGATTTTGAGTATTGTTTTGAGTGCATTTTGACCATTTTTCTTCTTTTGCAAAATGTCTGTTCAAATATTTTGCCCCTTTTTACTTTGGTTGTCTTCTTAGATTGATTTGTAAAAGGTCTTTATGTATTTTGAATGTAAGTCCTTCAACAGATATATGTATTGAGAATATTTTTCCCATTCTGTGGCTTGCTTTTTTCATTTATTTTAAACAGTTTTTTAAAAAGCAGAGATTTTAAAATTCGATGAAATCTAATGTAAATTATTTATTTTATGGCTCTGCTTTTTGCATGCAATCTAGGAAATCTTTGCCTATGCCAATATAAATGTTTTCTTTTTGTTTGTTTGTTTGTTTAATAGGTCTTGGAAGGTTTCCTTATCAGTGCATAAAGTGACTTTTATAGCAATGTAGTATTCTATTGCATGGATATACTATCATTTAGAAAACCAGTCCCCTTTGATGGCAATATGGGTTGTTTCCAATCTATTACAAGAATATTGCAGTAGAAAACCAAGCATATATGTTAATTCTCATAATTCAAATTACATGCATTTGTAATTTTGGTAGTGTATATTAGTGTTAAACTTTCAATCCCTCAATACCAGAGAATGGCAAAACTCTTGTTCAGATGTATAATAGGAAAGCTCTGTCCTACTCTTGTCTAGATCCTGTTTTTCACTCTTGTCCTGGTTTCAAGTCACGTGCTCTTCATCTTTTAGTCTCATTAAGATGTCTCAGGCTAGAGAATATTACTGATTACATTATTTTATCATGATTTTATAGTGGCTGCAAAGAAATTATAATATTTCAATTTGCAGCTGCTTGGAGTTCAACATCAGCCATTCAGTTGTATTTTTGTGACTAAAGCATCTCCTCTTCCTAAAAAGAAAAGATCCCTGCAAAGTTGCAATGTAAAAAGATTTTTATTCTTCGCCAGCATTTGGCCTGCAAAATAGTTTCTATATCATTCAGTATCCCTGGAAGGGCTTCATAGTCTCTTTGCATTTCACTCTTTCTTGGCACTATTTCTCTCTGCTCTGTGAAAAGGGTTACATATGATTACATGGGGTGGGAAAAGGAAGAAACGAACTTACAGTGTCAAGACCATCTGATTAATTTCCCAGATTTGAAAAAAGCATTAACTTTATCTTCCTCCCTTACAGTGTCAAAACCAATCTCATCGGTTGTGGCATCAAGGTTTTTAAAATTTAACTGTTTTATCTACCCTGGGTAGAAATCACACCTGCTTTTGTTGTCTAATTAAAAGGAGTGATAGGAAGGTCTAGTAGATTGGGACCTCAAATATGACTTGCCCATGTGCAGGGCTTACCGTATATTCACTTGTAATAGTCAAAGAATATGTTAGCCTCATCTTCTTTGTGGAAAAGAAATGGCTATGTGGGAAATAACATTTCCAGTGATCAGTAAATCCAAACATAACAAATTTGGATAATACATCACTCTGCTTTCTCTAACGTTTACAATTACAAGCCCATTGCACTCCATTCCTATGTTTTCTATCTTAGGATGCACCTCTGGCAGATAAAGAAAATACGGCAGAAAGAGGAAACATATGCCCGAAGAATAGAACTCACTGTACAGAGACTAAATGTGTGTCACAGATCCTTGAAGGAACAGTATGCAGAGCATTCTTGGGTGACTACCCTGAGGAAATGCCAATTCTGTAGAATTTTAATCTGTAATATTTAAAGAAATATTATAGAAATGTAAAGAGTCAAATATCTCAGATCCTATGAAAATTTTATATTCCTCTCAAATATTTTTGAACGTAGGTGTGAAGGTGCAGTAAGTGTGGAGACTCAGTAGGGCAACATATTCCCTCCTACCGCCTTTAGTTCAGATGAATATTTTTATTCATTTATCATGATCTCTTTGATGAAACGTTTAGTTGGAATCACTTTTATATCCTTTTTGTGCTAACAGATTGAATTAGTTTTTTTGTCAGCTGATTTGAAAGAAATACTGCTTAAGAGGATAGGCTTTGAAACCAGAGCCTGAATTTGAACTTGGCTCCCCTAGTTACTAATTTGTTGTCACAAATAAGCCCTAATTTCTCAGAGGCACAATTTCCTCATTGGTGAAAGAGACATAAGAATATCTATTTTATAAGGTCATTGTAAGGATTAAATGAGATAATGCATGTTAAACATTCAACATAGTTTCCTGGCAAATAATAAATGCTTAATGAATGATAAGAACAAAATGAAATTATTTTGTTTCTATTCCAGTAGAGGTGCACTAATAAATATGAGGAAATATGCTTAGAGATGTTTACTTTAAATGAAAAAAAAATTGGATATATGGCAAAACTTATACACACAAACACATATACACACACACATATATATACACACGTATGCATATATCCAAAATAGTAGAGAAGAAAAGCTGCTGGTAGCAAGAAATGAATGTGCTTAATCCATTTAGGTATGCTTCACAATTACTCATTCTAATATTTGCCTTCATATATATTAGCACATTCCAGAAGAATAAGCAATATTTCTAGCACTGCATATTCAGGACAACACATCTGCATGTACTTTAAGAATCCATTGGGGTGCGAGTCTCCCTGTAGTATAATGCTGTGAGTATAACTTTGGCTAGAAACCTTTCAGGGCTAGCATTATAACACATACCATGATTTCATGCATTGCACGGCTGGTGTGGTTCCCAGTGGGGCAGGGTAGACACACACAGTAACATGGTTGTCGAAACAGGTTAAGATGAATCATCTAAAAATATTTTAAGACTAGAATTAGTGAGGACAGCCTACTAATTTCCATTTAAGTGTTTTGTAACATCATTTGGTATCAGACTGCCTGTTCAGAAACATAGCACCTGCAAATTCTATTTCTTTATTACATCAACAAAAGGTTAACTTTGGAGTAGATGACTGAGAGCTAAAAAGGAAGTAGGGAAACTAGAAACTTGTACAGAGTAAGTTTTAAATGAGATGACTGGAATTATCCAGAGAATAATTTTTATCATCAGTATATATACTTTTCACCCTTTCCTCTTGATTCACATAAATTTAATAAAGAGAGTAAAAAATAAAATGTGTGCTGGCCTGCATTTTATTATGTTATAACGTTTGCATGGTACCGCTTTTCTGTTTCTCACTTCATCAGAACTGTTTTTCATTTGGTTGGACCTCCTCAGCTGTGACGGTGTTGGAAAAAAGCATCTGTAGTTGTGCAATCATGTACTGGAAGCTGCTCTGTTTCCATGTAACTATATGTCTCTTTGAGACCAAATGGGAGATGCTTAATGTTCATAAATAAGCAGTTTCTGCCTAAATAAAGACCAGGCCCTGAAATCTACACACTTGATTAATTATTTTTTTTCTGTGCCAAGCCAAATGGACTCATAAAACAAGCGATAAAGCTGTGAATTGTACACTTAGTTACAAATGCGTTCAGAATAAATATGGTTTCTATTTGTAAATAAAAATATAGTGCTATGGGATTCAATCTTAATCCATTACATTAGAGAAAAATACAAATATATGACCCTTGTGCATGAAACAGAATAGAACCGAAGTACTGCAGCAAAAGATTTGCTTGTCTTTGTTTTAGATGCCCCAAATGTAGTTCAAAGTCCTGGAAGATGTGACCAACTTACCTCCTTTCTGGCCCCCTACTGCCCTACTGTCCCCTACAAACTTAAACATGTAATCTGATCAAATAGGTTATATTACAAGGTGATTATCAAGCAAGATGTGTATATCCGCACACATCTGAGAAAGTAATGGTGCTAATTGTTTTTGAAGAGGAACCTTTAAGCTTCTGTGAATGCAGAAACTAAGGGCTTTTATAATGAAAAAACTTTGTTAGCTATTATTTTCTATTTTTATGAGAATAAATTTTACTACTGTTTGAATAATTTGAACAAATGTTCTCTTTTAATGCAATTTTTCTCATTTCTTTCAGTGAGGCCATTAGGCCATGGTTGACCACAATGTCATGGAACAGATGGTTGCCCAAGATTGGACTTTGATGTCACAAATTCACCATTTTGCCTCTCCTTTAGGATCAGATAGATGGGGAACTCAAGCTAGGGAAAAAACAAAACCTTGTTTAAATAGAAATAGCTTTGGCAATTGTCTGGGATAGTTAAAAGGATTATGAAAAACACATGAAAGGTAACGGAATACATGTTTGTTTGACAGTCGAATTCAAAGTTCCTTCGATTCTGAATGTTCTACTTTACACAGAGAAAATATAAATTAAAAATATGTCATTATATTTGATTTATGGCTTTTTTATCCACTTAAAAAGAAAGCTGCTTTACAATGCTAAGATTCTGGTAAACTATTTTCTTATTTTTAAAAAGTAAACTAATTTAAAATGAATGTCAAAGAATAATTATGTAGTACATTTGGAAAAGTTAGTGCTTCAAGAAGACCCATTTATAATTAAAATAAAAATATAATTTTCAAAATTAAACAATACATCAAGGTATATAAAGCACCTATTAAGAAGCCCCAGGTGTTTCATGAAGTCCTGATAGACTACAAGTGACTCAGGTAGCAACTAGCCTCCATCCAGCCTTTATTTAATTCTCATTACATTCAACTATCCCCCTCCAACCTGAATCCAGCACCCATGTCGCTCTGTGTGAACATAGGTATGTAGACCCCTGAAAAGGAGGATGGTGAGTTTTAGTTTCCTAGGCTGCTCAAAGCAAATACTGTAAAATGGATCACATTAAACAATGTGAATTTTTTTTGCTCACGGTTTTGAGGCTGGGAAAATGTCCAAACCAACGTATCACCAAGGCTATGCTTTCTTCCCAAAGACAGGCTGCCAGTGATCCTTGGCTCTTCAGTCACATGGTAAGGCACATGGCGATATCTGCTGGTCTCTCCCTTTTCTTCAGAGTTTCGTTGATTTCACCTCTTACTTCCTTGGCTTTCTCTGTGTGTGTGTATGAATTGAATTTATTAAAGGACTCCAGTAATAGGATTATGACCCATCTTGATTGAGGTGGGACACACCTTAATTCATCAAAATGTCCTACTTACAATGGGTTCACACCACAGAGAAGGATTAGATTTAAGAACATGTTTTTCTGGGGTACATACAGCTTCACACCACCACTGACCAAAGTCACTTCTGTGCCAGTATAAATTTTTCAGGCTGCAAACTGAATTGTATTATATCTCTGCTCAGAAGACTTTAAATGCCTGTCTCCCCACAGTCCCAAGCAGCTGTAGGGTAAAAACCCACACATTATGTACTTCATAATCTGGCTCCTGCCTACCTATTTAACCTCAATATTCACCATTCACCTTAAGTTTTAGCCATACTAAATTCCTGATTATTGATTCCTTCTTGCTTTCTCACCCTTGTATGCTTTTGTACCCTATAGTCCCTCTGCTTAGAATGCCTTATACTTCCTTCACTACCTGGTAAATTCTGGCTCATTTGCAATTCTTAAATCAAATGTTACTTCTTCTGTGACGCTTTTTTTAAACTTCCTAGGCCTATTTCAAATCCAGGTAGAGAAAACTTAGTCTGAAACCCTGGATCACAGGTAAGTTGCTCATTCATGGACCATTTCTTCACTCTACATGAGCCTGTGTCTATGTCCATAATCTAAAATGCATCCCACAGCAAAATGAGGGACATAATTGTTTAGCTTGCTATCTAAATAGGAAATATTACTTGTGTGATAAATGCTTCTAAATTCTGAGAGAATTAAGTGGATTTCATCTTTATGTGTTCCATGAAAAGTATCTGAAAACAGAAGCAGGGAATAATGGAGAAATTATAAGATGATTCCATGAGCTCATGTATAAGTATTTTGGAGACTCTTTGGGTTATTCAAGTTGTTGGAAGTTTGGAATCCAAGTGCTCCTTTTCACGTCAAGTCCTTTTTTATTGAGGAGCATAATAAACAGATGAAAACAGATATATATTTTTTGGAATGTTTGGATCTAGTTAAGATTTTATACATGTTAATTCTCCCATTTTAAGTAATATGCTTAAAAAGTAATGTGTTCTGTATGTCCTCTCATTTTAATACATTGTTGTATATGTTTCGTTTTTGTTGACAAAAGAAATGTACATTTTCATGTTCCTATCATTTTATTTTGTGTTTGAAAATAATGCTGTCATTAACCATTGATTAGACTATGTACTTGCTACATTAAGCTTTAATCCCCCTAAAGGACCAAAAAGAAACTAGAATGTAAATCACTTAGCAATTCCAATATTTTTCATGAAATTGAAAAGATATTTTTTCTATCACTACTATTATTTCATTCCTTAAATGTTAAATAGTGAAATATCTTCTCTTATTCTTTGTCCAAGCCTTTAGAATGATTGCAATTTCTTCTAGTATTAATGGTAGAGTTTCAGTAAAGTAGAGATTACTTTATTTATTTGGGGTTTAAAACACTACAAGATCCCAGATACTATATGCACTTTGAGAATTAATCGAAAGCCTAATCATGCTTAGTAGAAAGTGACAGAAACATTTCTCAAACTAGCTTAAGTAAAAATGGAGATTTATTGGAAAGATGCTAGGGTGGACCACGTAAAGGGAGAAATCAGGAATCAGGACAGCCCAGGAAAGCCAGGGACTCTCTTCCTTTAATGTGTGTTTCTTTCTGGGTGACAGGATTTCTCCATGCTTGCTAGAAGTTCTGGGCTCTCATACTTTGAGTTCCTCTATCATGGAGGAAATATAGAATCTTATCATCTCTCCCAGAAAAATTCTAGGGAAGGACTCTAGAATTGGCTTACCAGGAAAAATATACTCAACTCTGGATCGATTCCTGTGGCCAGAACTAAAACATAAGTAGTCCAGCCTGGGTCACATAATGACCCCTATGGTCAAGATATGGGACTGTTATTCAAAGGAGGGTGATGGGATGCCAGGCCAATGGTGGCAATAGCCACTACAAAGAGAAACCAATTACTGTGTTTTATGAGCCTCTTATGCTCCATTCTGTAACATAATACAGATTATAGAAAGAAAAATGATTTATATCACATGTCCAATATCTATAATGGTACCATTGATTTAAAGTTGGAAGTATTTTGTCTGTTTGGCATTTAAATATTTGCTTTGGCGAGGGATTTATTATGGAAAAAATACTATTGAGGCCAGATGTTAAAGTGAAAACTTAATTGAAAAATACTAGAATGTAATGGGTTATGAAATTTTAAAGTGAGATGCCAGACCAAGATGAAAATTTGCAAAGGAAATATCTGTGAGTGGGTTCCTCATTCTAAAAACTCCTTACTCTCCTTGGGAATATAAATTGTAAAGAGAGCAGAAAGTGAGGGCAGATTTGTGAAGAGAATTTTTTGAAGAAAGTTATGATTCCCTCTTCATCCCAAGTCTAGAAAATGGGGACTGTGTAACAGGATCACTCAGAGGCTGCAGGTGGGGAGTCACAGGGAAATCTCGGGACAGGAAATCTCTGCATCGGAGCTGGTACGAAGAAGAGTTGTTCCTCCATGCGGTTGCTTTGCTGTTCTACATGTTGTGGGTCAAGGAAATCTGTGTATTTCCTGCACATCATATGCGGTGCGGTTGAGTGAGGAGGGCATAGAGCCAAATGAGATACTGTATAAGCAGGTCCACTAAAGGGGCACTCAACCCCAAGAGGAAACGTTAGAGGTGGATCATCAGATTCCTTGTAGCAGAGGAAGAAGCAAGGAATCATTGAAATGGAGTTCATTAGCCCTAGTCAAAAGAACTGCAGATCAGAGGCCACCTGGGATGGGAGGAGGGTAGGGTAGAGCATTCCAAAACACCATAAATGTTTCCCAAAAGAGACAATGCTAACTTTAAACATCTGCCAGCCTTCAAAAGATAGAAACCAACTGAAGACAGTGGCAGTCAAATAAGAAACTTTCTGCCCCGCCCCCTCCTCTTTTCACTCTGTCTCTAGAGGGAAGGTTCAGAAACCACAGTCAGCAAGATGGGGATTGTGGAGTGAAGGCCTAAGGGGGAAGAATAAGAAAGAAAAAGACATGAGAATTTCCTCCCACCTTTGCTGGTTTCTTACCTACTACAAGCCCCAGGTTGGGGACTAGTTGTAGCTCTAATTTTTCATGAAGGTGGATCTTTTCACTATGACATGAGGCTGGGCATTCTAAGTATCAAATTGAGGCTTTGGACTCTGGAGTGATCATAATACTTTTTATCATCTAAGAGTGAGAACAATCATGGGGCTGCTTGTGCTTTATTCCAGGATCAAGGGAAGAACTCATATTATGAATAAATTTTAAAGGGAGAGTAGGAAGAAAAAAGTAAGTGTTTTCTGATTACAACATTTGAGATCTGTTTTTTTTTTTTTTTTTTTTTTAATTTAGCAGATCCATTCCTGTAACTGAATTATCAGGTTCTTAGGACAGGTCTAATCAAGTAATTCTTGTGAAGAGGTAGACATTTTATTCTGTTTTATTGGTTTTGATATGTAGAAATTCTGTGTACTGCAATATTTGTGTCTATGTGTATCAATGTACATATTTATGTTTATTTTATATTCCTTATCATCCAGTTAATCTGGTATGCCAATATAATATCAGTTATAAGCACAGATTATTTGAACTTAAAAATTATTTGAGATTCAGACTCATATTATAAAAGCAATAGAGAAAAATCAACCACTAATTGGAACTTGCAAAACATATTTTTACAGAATTGAAATGAAAAACAAAATGTCATTTAAATGTTTTAATTGGTTTCAGTTTCACAACTGCAAACCAGATGGTTTCTTTTCAAGTAGTTTACAATGTCTTTGCCGAATAACTGAATTACCAAAGCAGCTGTGATTATTAACATTTACCTAAACAGAAAAACATGTCTATTTGTTTGCTAAGAAAGTACCTGTTTTGCAGGAGTTTGGCAAACAAATCACAACTTTAATTTCTCTAGATAGCATAGTATTTTATGATATGTAAAGCAGAGATCTGTAAGAGGCATACTTATTAACTTATGTTCTAAAATGAATGCTGATTTTAAAATTTTACATATTTACTAGGTGTCAGAACCAAGCAATCTCTTCTGGATTATTCCAAATTTATTATTCTACAACTGTAAAATTTATTTACATTTTTAATGTGAAGACACTGCTTTAGACTTATTTTAAAAGCCTGTTAATAATTCTCTTTAATTGTTGGTTAAAATGGTATATTCTAAAAGCAATGGGCTCTTATAGAAATGTGTTTTTGTTGTAAGCTAAGGTTTTCTAACTCTAAACTCTTAGGAAAGATACATATCTAAAGACTAACTATAACTGGAGTACTTCTTACAAATTCAATTCTGTTTAGAGCCAATTAAGGAAGGAATCATTTAGAGGGAAGTAATGGCGAGGGAGTGTAGTTTTGGTTCTTTTACCAAAAGGATAAGTTATCAGGGGAAATCCTGATTAGAAAATGATGGTGCAAGCATTTCATGACTGTCATTTTCCATCAGAATTTTCCTTGGTAATTTACCATTTTAGTAAAAGTACTAAAACAACTAATCTTTGTCTTACAAATTTATGCTTGTTTTTTGTTGATCTAGGTCTAACTTAACCAATCTCAACTGGGCTCTCTCACACTTCTTTTGTCACCTGAAGGCTCTGAAAAGCTGGTTGGTCCAGGATGGCCTAGAAAGTGATGACACTCAGCTTTCCTCCAGCAAGCTAGCCTGCATTTCTTCCCATGGTTATTCTGAAGGATCTTGAGAAGCAAGAGATCAAGTCCCAATACACAAGAACATTTGAAGCCTCTCTTTGTCTAATGTTTGATGACATTCTTTCTTTCCATTCCTATCAAATTTTACTCTTTTTTTCCTCCTTATTCCACTGGAAAGACCTTCCAATGTAATGTTGACTAGAAGCAGTGATTGTCAGTATCCCCATCTTGCTTATGAATTATAAGGGATTCCTTATAATGTTTCAAAATTGAGTTTGATATCTGCAGTGAGTTTTGATAGATAACCTTCATCAGAGAGAGAAGTTCCCTTCTATTCTTAGTTTAATAGTTTTATCAAATTATGAATGAGTGCTGAATCTTACCACAATTTTTAAATTTTTATTGTTATTGTGGTGAATTATTTTAATTGATACTCTAAAGTTAACTGCCCTTATATTCCTGGATTAAATATATATCTTAAAATATTGCTGATTCTTTTTAGCTAAGATTTTTATTTTGGACTTTCTGTTTAGTTCATAAGATCCTCCTATAATTTATTTTTCTTTTATTTTTCTTACCTAGTTTTTTAAGTTAAGGTTATATTGTCCTCATTAAAAAAACAAAAACAAAAACAAAAACAAAAAAGACTTGAGGAACTTTCTGGTTCATCTTGCTCCTCTTAAGGTCTCCTGCATTTCCTAGGTTTTCTTCAATTTTCCTAGGATGCATTTGGTGTCTACTAATTTCTTTTCTCCTGCTTGTACTTTAAGAATCTGAGATGTCCTATCTTTTGTCAACTCTGGAAAATTCTCAGCTATTTAAAAATGTATTCGCTCCTCCTTATTCTCTCTATTCTTTCCATTTAGAACTCACCTTCAATTCATGTTGGACATTCTCTTTCTATCCTCAACAATTCTTAATTTCTCTATAGTAGTTTCCATTATGTTGATCTCTGTTCTACATCCTAGATAATTGTCTTAGATGTATTTCCAGTTCAATAATTCTCTTTTTAGTGTTTGTGTATTTAATCATTTAAATACACTCATTTTCTATTCACCTTTTTATGTTTTTTCTCAATTTTCTCATATATTATGGATACAATGTTGCTATTTGTACCTTCTGACTTTGGCTAATGGGGGATTGCTTCTCCCTGACATCTTTTGACTAATTATTTCTGTGTGTATGGAAATTAAATGTTCTAGTCCCCTTCTTTTTGTGATTTCCTATAAGGTTTTAACATATATACTTAATAAAATATAAAGTTATCCAATATTTCTATCTTCCTTCCCTAAAATACAAAAACCTCAGACTAGTTTCATTC